>OY720311.1:15397521-15657806 GCA_963082785.1 Philonthus spinipes
TCACCAATAAAATAAAAAATGATTTAGAATTGACTTAGCCAGAGTTATGTATGTATATATTATAATTTTATACAAATCTTAAAACGATATATTGATATTGGAAAAGATAATGCTAAGCTATTTAGTACTGCAGGAGTATAATAGAATCAATTAAATAAAAATGATTTGAAAAAAAAAAAAAAACATTTCTATTAACTCAACTAATTTCAAGATTCATGACGTAACGTTACCCTCATTCCACAGTTCTAAACAAATGAAATCATCCCCCTCAAGTAGACGACTTTTGTTGGCCGCGGTTATTAATGAGGATTATTTATAAACCCCAACACTGATCCGGGGGTGGAATACGATCAAATGACGTCACCTAAATTAAAATCGATTCCCGCCACGTCAGAATCCGCGTCACCTGGATGAAAATCGGGGGCGGGAGAAATAAAAAAGTGCAGCCGTGATGGGAAAGGGGGGATTCCGCGTCGGTGTGTGTATTTCGGTCGCCCTTTCAGTGAATATTCCGGATTTAATTAGTGGCGGATCAATGGAGAGGATTAACAGAACAAAAAAAAAAAAAACAGGGAAATAAAAAAAAATAAAATTGTCGGCCTTATGAACAGGAATAGTTCTGAAAGATTTTACGCGATACGACTTATAAAGAATCTAATTTGGTTGCTTTACGTTTCAATGAGAAGTTTCATAAATCTTAAAACGAGATATTGATATTGGAAAAGATATTGCTAAGCTATGTAGTACTGCAGGAATATAATAGAATCAATTAAAAAAAAATGATTTGAAAATAATTAATAAATTATCTTCACATTTAGCTCTGTGACTTTTGACTTACGCTACGTAAGTACGTTAAACAAATGCACATTAAAACAACTACTTCCCGGGCAAATACATACGCCGGACATTGAATTACATAATGTACACCTGCTGTTGCACATCAATAAAATATTGCATAATGCAACAAATTTTTGATCCGAGAAAAATTTAATGTAAAAACAACAAAAGGAACGTTACTTAATATAAGGCCATCTGCAGACACGTGTTTCGGGATCTATCCCTCGTCAGTACAGCTATGCCTTACATAATTTAAAGGTGTTAAAATAAATCAATTATGTTAAATCAAATCAAACTAAATCAATTTAAATTAAATTAAACCAAATTAATTCAATTTAAATTAAAACCGAATGAAATTAAACACAAAATAATTGAATCAAATTAATTAAAAAGAGCGACCCTCACCTGCCGCGCGCTGTGATAGTAATGACGGGCAGAGAGGACGTGCGTTCTTGTATTGTTGTTATCGCAAATTCAAAAAATACTTCTCTCGGTTCGGATTTGAATAAATGCCTCGCTGTCATAAGTCACAGAGCAAAATGTGAAAATAATTTATTAATTATTTTCGAATTCTTTTATTTAATTTATTTAAATATCTATGATCAAGTGAATGAATACTCTTTTCTATTTATATTTACAAGTCATTTTTATAATGACAAGTGTAAATTGTTCAACTATAATCACAATAAATACAATTTTTGTGTTATACAAACAAAATTTAAAATGTTTTATTAATTTGAAAATAATTAATAAATTATTTCCACATTTTACTCTTTTCTATTTGTAATAGAATCTTTGTGAAGTGGGCTATTGTAAAGAGGGTCGTGAATTTCGAAAGAAAGACTGCGGAGTTGGAGAATGGCAGGCACTACAATGGGTCAGAGGTTATGGCCTATTTGGACGCGGCGTGCTTGCTGCCCTCCCGACCCTAAATCCTTAATCTCCAGAGAATGGAGGATTGCGCGTGTGTTATTGGTGGTGAAAACAGCATGGTGGAGGAAACGAAGATGTAAATTATATGAAGGAACAGGATGGTTGTTGGAAATATTTGAGAAGAAAATAGGGTGGTGCAAAAGATAGCGGTAGAGGTGGCAAACAAGTTGGAAGACATGGAGTTCAAAATTGAATAGAAAAAAAATATATGGGCGGTGTGTTATTGCGAGTAGAAAAAGCATGGTAATGGAATAACATGGATGAAAGGAAGATGTAAATTATATGAAAGGGCATGAAATATTTGAGGGGCAGAAGAGGTGACAAACAAGTTTAACTTCCAAGTTGTTTGCCACCTCTTCTGCCCCAGCCCTCCTCTAATATTAGTCAGAAAAAAAGTCACCTCTGGTCATTCTACTAGAGTCTCCAAGTACATATTGGCCAATCTCGCTATTTCAATTAAAGGATGATGAGATTTCATTGTTGACACGATTGTGAAAAGGGGACGAAAGATAAGGATGGAAAAGGAATACAGGAGGTGTGTATGTGTTATATGACAGGAATTGATACATGAGAACATTGGCTGAAATACGGAAACCCTGCATATATTCATAATTTTTTATTGACAAACGTAATAAAATATTTATATATATCATAAAATATTACAATATACATTAAATTTCAGGCAATTAGGGAGACTTATAATGACTTTAAAGTCAAATTTTGGAAATGACATAGATTTACAGTAACATTAAAGTCAATTAATAAAGAAAATAGTGACGTACAGTTACTTTATAGTCATTTTATGTAAACGAAATACAGTAACTTTAGTCATTTCTAACTAAAATATCGCACAGGGATTTTTAAGTCAATTTCTGGAAGTTAGAGGGACGAACAATGAATTCAAAGTCAATTAATGGTGAAAATATTGAGGTATAATAATTTTATATTCAATTTTAAATAAGTACAGCAAGCTGGAGTGACTCTATGGTCAATTTATTTCAATTATAGCGACTTGCAATGACCTAAAAGTCAAGTTTTGGCAATAATAAAGACTTGTTATGACTTTACTTTAAAGTACATTAGTGCAGAGAATAGTGGCTTACAGTCAATTTTTGACAAAATTAGTGACACACAGTAACTTTACAGTCAATATCTGGGAATTAGAGGAGCTTACAATAACTTCAAAGTCAATTTCCGACGAAAATAATCACATACAATGACTTTACAGTCGATATTAAACTACTGTAGTGACGTAGAATGATTCTAAGCTCAATAAGAGAAACTTAAAAGAATATTTTTAGGAATATATATATTTCCGAGTTTAATAAAAAAATAAGTAGGAGAAAGGACAACTATTTTTATTTAATTGTAAAACAAATAATAGAAAAAAGGCTTTATATTACGTAACTTTTGAAGACGCTACAGAAGTTGATAAAGCTAATAATAAAATGACTAATGAAATTTTATTTATTTATTTTTTGTTTTTTTATATTAAATATTTTTGATTCAAAAATTATTGCATCATACAATATGATAGTACTTATGTAATATTTTTTTACAATACTTTGCCCGAGTGTATTAGAATTGTTAAACGTTTGCAATGCTGTCACTAATGCTTATTATTTAGATCGATTAATATGTGTTTTAAACATTTGTCTCGAATTAACTTTTATTTGTAGCTTTTTTTGTTTCTCTTTATTATTTTGTATTTTTACTTTGTAAAAAAGTTTATATTTCTTTTTTGTAAAATGGTTTATCCGTTAATAAAGATTTATTTATTACATTAAAAGTCAAAATGTAACATTTTCATTTATTAATTAATTATTTTCAAATTCTTTTTATTTAATTTATAAAAAAATATACATGTTTATAAATTCAAAATAAAACTGATTGTTTTTGCTACTCTACAAAAACAATCAGTTTTATTTTGAATTTATAATTTATTTATTTATTTTAGTTTGAGAGTAAATACATTAATTTTGAAGATATATATATATATAACAATCTTTATTAACAATTAAGTTTACAATAAGGTAACAAACATTGATTATGTATATCACACAAAAATTAATTAATTGTTAAATGGCTATCGACCAGAGGTCTTTCTGCCTTTCGAAGATATGTATTCATGCAAAATTTAATACGGTCGTTTCGTTTGTCTCTTCGAGATAATTTTAAGAAGCCATAACAGTGAAGCGCCGTCGCGTAAACGGCGGGGTGTATGCATTCATAAAAGTCGCCCCCGATGCGGAAAATAAAAATAAAGCGCGCGCCGAAGAAGCTGTCTCGCAATAAAATATGCTGATAAAATAAAATTATCGGGCGTAAAAAGAAAAAAAAAAACGGAACGAGTGACGTAAAGTCCTGTTTGGTGCCAAAAAAATAATCGGCTCCGTAAACTAACGCCAGCTATTAAAGCAAACTATCCAGCAAAGCAAAAAATCGTATATTTCGTATTAAATTGAAAATATCACAAAAACTATAAATGGCGTTTTTTTGTATTTTCTGAAATATCAAACATTTTTGTAATATCCCTACGGAGTTTTATGAAGAAACCCCAAAAATTATATTGATTTTGTTGAAAATATGAACAAAATTGCAAAAATCGTATTTTTTGAATTATTTCGACAAAATCTCAAAAACTATGAGTGGAGTATTTTTTTACATTTTCTGAAAGATAAAATTTTCCTTAATATCCCTATGAAGTTTCATTAAGATACTCCTAGAATAATATTTCTTATTATTTTTTATTGAAAATATGAAAAAAAATGTCTCAAAATAATCGCCCTTTTTGTATTTAATTGATGATATCTGAGAAACAATGAGTGAAGTATTTTTTGCATTTTCTGAAAGATGAAGATTTCCTTAATATCCCTATGAAGTTTCATTAAGATACCCCTAGAATAATATTTGTTATAATTTTTTATTGAAAATATGAAGATCATTTAAAAAAGTCGCTTTTTTTGTATTAAATTGACGATATCTCAGAAACTATGAGTGGAGTATTTTTTGCATTTTCTGAAAGATGAAGTTTTTCTTAATATCCCAATGAAGTTTCATTAAGATACCCTTAGAATAACATTTGTTATGAATTTTTATTGAAAATATGAAGAACATTAAAAAAATCGCTTTTTTGTATTAAATTGACAATATCTCAGAAACTATGCATGGGGTATTTTCTGCTTTTTGCATTTTCTGAGAGATCAACTTTTTCTTAAAACCCCCTTGAAGTTTCATTAAGATATCTTTCACTATGTTCTCATTAATTACTTGGTGAAACATGACTAAAAATATATATATATATGAATAATAATTCAAATAAAAATCACTTGGTTTGTTTCACTAAATAAATATTTAAGTGAAATATTTAGTGAAACAAACCAAGTGATTTTTTTTTCATATATATATATATATATATATATATATATATATTCATTAAGATACCTCAAGATTAATAAATGTTATGATTTTCTATTGAAAATATAAAAACATAATAAAAAAAATCGTATTTATTGTAATATAATAAAAATATATCAAAAACTAGGAATGGGAAATATTCTTTTTTTATGCATTTTATGGAAGATAAAGTTTGTTTTTAATATCTACATAAAGTTAGTTTCATATCCTAAGAATAATATTTTTTATGAATATTTATTGAAAAAATGAAGAGAATTTCTAAAAAAAAATCGTATATTTTTGTATTATATTGAAAATCTCTCAAAAGACTGTGGATTTTTTTGTATTTTGCATTTTTTTAAAAGATCAAACTTTAATCAATATCTACACTTAGTTTCATAAACATATCACAAAAATACTTAGAGTTACGTTTATTTTTTTCCATAATATAAAACAATCGTTTCTTTTGGCTTTTAAATGAAAATAGATAATTGTTTACATTTTGGAAAAAAAATCGTAGCTCTAATTATTTTTGTGATATATTTAATTATTTATTTATTTACAACTATATGATACAAATTCTTCTTATAGCTAGTTAATCTAAAACTGAACTAAAAGTAAGTTACAAATAGTTTTATTTCATTGCATAATTTCTTTACACAACCGTCTTTATAATAATAAATAAAAAAAAACGGAAATTACTTGTGGATATTGATTGAAACTTGATCTTTAAAGCAATACATTTCTGTTTTACATATTCCGAAACAGTATTTGTAGATTTTATTATTGCTGTTTCGGAATATGTAAAACAGAAATGTATTGTTTTAAAGATCAAGCTTCAATCAATATCCACAAGTAATTTCCGTTTTTTTTTTATTTATTATTATAAAGACGGTTGTGTAAATAATCATGTTTTCTTTATTTACACGTATATTTCGTGAAATATTTCTTTATTTATACTTACAGGAAAATCCTTCTTATTTTTCTTTCCGTTTTCCTGATCAAAGTGCAATTACTTCGTATTAAAAGTTAATTATTGATACGGCGCTGGGTTTCGCCAAACATTTTTAATATTTACAGGAAAGTTCACTTGGGAAGGGCATAAAAGTAAATAAAAAAAGGGTAGCCCCTGGAGGGAATTGCGCGCGCGTTGCTTAATTGAAAAAGCCCGATGACGAATGGAGTTACTTAAAAGCTTTTAAATTTTTCGCCAACCCCACCTTCTACGCTCCTTTCTCCCGAAGAGCTCTCAGAATGATTGCCGTTATTTTCGAGCTCACGCACCTTTATGATCCCCTCCTTAATTACACCGAGTATCTAGTAAAATGAGTGTGTTTATGCTGTTTATAAAAATATATAATTTTTTAGTACAGAACGGCTGTGTCTAACATTTTTATTTTTACTCCTATTCCGAAAGATATTCTCAATCTGGTCGATTGTTTCCACTTTTGTCTCTTTTTACCTGAACCATTTCAGACTTCCTTTTTTAAATTTTTTTTTAGTAATATTGCTCATTACTTTATTTAAATAAAGTTATTGTGAATTAAACACAATAACTTTCGGGCACTTTTTTCTTATTAATCACTTGGTAATATTGAATTAAACTTGTAAATCAAATTCACTTCGTTTAGTTTTACTTATATATATATACAAACATTTTTATTCAGACAATATGACAACAAAATTTTACAAAATTACAATATGTACAATTGTGTTAGTAGTCTGTCATGGGCTATCAACCATTGGTCTTTCTGCCCTGTATGAATTTATGGTGATTTGCAAATTAAAACTATGCTATATAAAGAAAATAAAATTACTTTTTTATACAATTTGGATTTTTTATTAATCCATTTGATTATCTTGTAATCGAAACTAGTCACGATTAATAAAAAATCCAAGTGGTATAAAAAAGTAATTTTGTTACATATTGAAAATGTACCACCAAGTTAACGCCGACAAAATTAATGAATTAAAACTATGCTAGTTTTACTTATATTTATGATATAATATTCTTCTGTTTATAATATTATTGGTAATGGCATTAAGCCGAAACTAGTTGAACTTAAAATAAACATAAGTAAAACTAAACCAAGTGAATTTAATTTATAAGTTTAATTCAATATCACCAAGTGATTAATAAGAAAAAAGTGCCCGAAAATTATTGTGTTTTCTCCTTATTTTAGTAAATATAACATTTGGAATATATATATATGTAGAGATTTATCGAATTCTAAAGAAAGAACTGTCGTTTATTAACGCGTTTTGAGGAAAATCTTCTGCCAACATTTAAAAAATTTGACTTTTGGGATTTTTTAATTCACCATTAATTTGGTTAGGATGCAGTTATAAAATTATGTCTTATCGCGTTTTATAGATTTTGTTTCTTTTACTTAAATGGTTATAAAATGTTTACCTTTTGTAGCTGATTTGTTGTAAAAAATATTATTTAAATTGTTTTAAAAAAAGGTGGAAGCGCCGGGTTACTGCTGGAATTATTGCCAGCTTCACACACATTAAGGAAGAATGGAAAACTAGAGTGTGAATAATGCAAAAAAAAAATCCACTGTTAAAATCACGTTAAGTCTTAAACACCATTAAAAAAACTTAATATATTTCTATGAGAATCACTTTCAATCTACACTGAAATTTTATAATCTTTTTAGAGCGTCACACTTTTCTTATAAAATTTTTAATATGTAATTATAATTGTAATTTGGAAATGGAGATTCCGTTAATAAAGTAAATTGAAATTGAAATTGAAATTAATTTTGAAAAAAACGAATAAAAAACGATAATACGAATACGAACGAAAAAGGTTGTGGAGAGAATGTGTATAGAAAGAATGGTGGTTTTATACACGCCAGACAAACAATTTATAGTTCGTTTCGCAACAAAGCCCGGTTAAACCGGAAAAAGTGCACCACCCTTGGAATCCGCGCCCCTTTCGATTTTAAATTACGCCATTAGCTTTCCTTTATTATTACCTCGAATCGATACGTTTTCTTATCTTCCTTTTTTATTACCGACGTGTTTCGTTAATCAATACTTTTAATAAATAATATTCGTAAAATTTATTATTAAACGGACTGTCTTTCTGGTGGATAGCCCTTGTTGGAGAATATATTATGAAAATATTTTTTTTATTATGTTAGATTATTACAATATATATATATATATATATATATATATATTTATTAGATAATATAGTTTTAGTAGTAGTATTATTATGTAAATGTGGTGGAACATTCATTCCAATTCTTCTATTGGCATGAAATTATTTAAAATATTTATTATTATATAACGTTTTATATTAAATTTTCTCAAGAAAATTCTCTCTCAAAGCATCCTACGAAAAAATGCCGTATTTGTTATCACCATAACATAAGAAAATAGGGTACCTGGCAATGTAAGCAATGCGAAATACCTCAAGCTGCTTTGACGAGTTTAAAACTGATCAAAATTATTAAATTGTAACTTTAATTGTGGGGCAGGCAAAATAATTTCGGTCCCAGCATTTGCTCACAAGGTGGAAAAAAACCCACTAAAAAACCATCCTCAGGATCATTATGGAATTATTTTGCTAAAATAAAACAAAATTAGTTATTTATAAATAAGTTGGATTGGTAAAATTAAATGGAAATTAATAGAAATATATAGATTATATATATGGTTTAATAATAGAATAAAGTGAAAAGTACTATTTATAATAAATCATAAAGTGAAGAATATAATAGATCTACTTGTTCAATTAGAAGTGATGAATTAGTGTCTTTATTGTGTAAATAAATTTCTATTGCTTCCAATATATCTAATTTTTGACCTTTTTCACAATGATGTAAGATTTTTGTATCATTTAAATTTGGAAAGGTGTGACTATTTGTAAGTATATGATTTGAAAAAGTACTACAATCTTTTAATCTAAATGCTCTAAAGTGTTCATTATATATTATTTTAAAATTTCGGCTAGTTTTTTCCAATATACACACTATTACAATCAGAACATATAAGTTTATAAATACCAGATTTGTTAAATTTTTCTGTTTTATCTTTTCTATTGTATAATATATTACCTAATTTATTTTTACTTATAAATCCTATTTTGTAATTATTTTTTCTAAATATATTTGCAATTCTTTCTGAAATTTCTCCAAAATAAGTTAAAGTTAAATAATTTTTATTGTTTTCTTTAATTTTTGGATAAATTTCAAAAAGTGCTTTCTTTCTGAATTCTTTATTAATTAATTTTTGAATTGTGTGATAAGGAAAACCATTTTTTGCAGCAATATTTCTTATTAAATTTAATTCATTATTGAATGATTGTTTTGATAGTGGAATTTTGAAAGCTCTATTGATCATAGAATAATATGTTAATAATTTTTTACAAAGGGGGTGAAATAAATCAAATGGGATAGTATTTTTGTTACTGGTTGGTTTTCTATAAATCTCAAATTGTATCTGATTGTTTTTGTGTAAAATAGTTAAATTTAAGAAGTTGATCTTTTTATTTAACTCAATTTCTAAAGTAAATTTTATGTATTTGTTTAAAGAATTAATATATTCTAAAAATGAATTTAAGTTTTCATAAGATCCGTCAAAGTATGCAATAATATCATCAACATATCTATACCAAAATTTAATGTCTTTTTGTAAGTGGATTTTTAAAAATTGTTTCTTCTAATGTATTCATGTAGATATAAGCTAGTAATGGACTTAAAGGAGATCCCATTGTCAATCCAGAATTCTGTTTATAATAAATGTTATTGAATTGAAAATAATTTTGATCGATACATAATTTAAAAGAAGAAAGTAATTCTTCTTTAATAATTGGATTAATATTATGTTTATCTAAAATATTTTTAATAATTTTAACACATTCACTTGAAGGAATATTAGGAAACATATTTATTACATCAAAAGAAACTATTTTTGAATTTAAAGGTGTTTTATAATCTTTTAATTTATTTGTTAAATCTATATTAATTTTAATACTATATTTTGATTTATAATTTGTTATGTTTCTAAAATATTTACTAGTATAGATAGCTAAGTTTCTGCATGGTGAATTTATATACGAAACAACAGGTCTAATTGGTAAGTTTGTTTTAAGTTTTAATTAAACCGTAAAGTTTTGGAGCAATAGAAGTTTTTGTTATAATATTAAATTTATCATTTTTATTAAAAATTGAATTTTTTGATAGAAATTGTTTAATTTCTCCTTGATATTTATTCAATCAATGAATAATGCAGTTTTCACAGCCCATTTACGCCGCATGGATATTTCCCATCTCATTCATATTACATAATTTTTTTATCTATATTAATTTATCATCACTTGAAGATAGGAATAAGCCGGTTGCATTTTGTTTTCACAATGAACTGTTTGGGATTGATAAATAAATATTTTGTATTTTGTCGTAATTTTGTAATCTTTTTAGAGCGTCACACTGTTCTTATAAAATTTTTAACATGTAATTATAATTGTAATTTGGAAATGGAGATTCCGTTCATAAAGTAAATTGAAATTGAAATCTAATCTGTGTTTTATTGGTTGATTTTTTAATAATTTATTCATATTTACTTCATACAATATAAACTACCAATGTCTAAATATTAAAACCATTAACTTATGTTTGTTTACTTTAATCAATCTTGTATTAAATTACTTGTTTTTTTAATAAAATTATATTTTGGTTCTGTTTATAAAATAAATGTATTCATCATTATATTACCGTGAAAAAATCAAATAAATCAGGACTTAATATAGTACGTGTGTAAGAATTTTTTAAACGCAAATCGTCGATAGACGTAAACACAATACGTGATTTTGATCTAGAATGAAAATTAAAAAAATAGTAGAAACATCGATTTTATAGCAAATCCTTCATAATAATAGAAAAGATTTTTATTATTATTAAATAAAAATAATTATGAAATTATAAAATTCAATAATTATATTTTTAGCTACTGCAATTTTAACTTACATAATGTAAGTATTAAATGAAAGTTATTCTGTACGTAAAATATTATATTATATACGTGACCCCTACATCTTGTCAAAATTAAATTTCTATGTTCCTAGGAAAGCAAGTAGACACTTTCTATTGTGATAGGACAAATTCTACTCATCATCTTAATTCTCCCATCATGTCAATGTGCAATACTATAAACTCGATTTCCAATGATATTGACATTTTCAATGTAGATCTTCCAAGTCTCCTGTGTCATTTAAACTCACATTTATAATAATTTTTGTTATGTTTCCTTATTCTAGATTATTTTTTTAATAGATATTTTTTGGCAATATATACTTATTTAATATTATATATAAGTTATTATATTACACTATCTTATGTAGCGCGATATTTTTTTAAATTTTATTTTATCCTGTAATTAGTTTCCTATAAACTGTTGGATAATAAATAAATATTAAATTGAATGGATACCTTAACTTTTAACCTCACAATTTAAGTATACATATCAATTAGAAAAAAATTCTCTTCAACTGTGTCGATATATAAAAACGTGTATATAAAGTGATAAACATTCATTAAAACAACACATTTTTTGTTACAAGTGGTATAAATCACATCTCATTAACAGCATTAAGTCGACATTAACGGTCCATCAATGACTGTTCAAGCCGGGAATGGGGTTAATTCAGTCACGTTACTCGGAAGTAATTACGCTGTGTGCATATTGTAAACGGAGCGGATTACGGAATTCCGGGGTGCGTTTCAAACTGGGCGCCCATTTCGAGATAATGTTACACTCACCGTTAATGCCGAATAACAAAAACAACACGACTCGATTTGCAATAAACATTTGCAACTAAATCGCTCGAAAAGGCATTTAATTATTGTAAACGCAAATGTTTAAAGGGATTTATAATAATAATAACTTTTTATAATTACTGGATAAAACACTTACTGTTTTTTTTATAAACATTATTAGTGGCGTGCTCCTATTTTAAATTTGATTTAAAACTAAAGTTATTTAAATAAAAAAGAGTATTTACTCACTTGGTCAGTTATTTAAATAAATTAAATAAAAATGATAGACTTTGATTAAAACACTTGGTTTGTTTCACCAAGTGTTTTAATCAAAGTCTATTAATTAAATATGTTTCACCACGGGTTAAGTGAGAAATTAATTCAAAAAATAAATAAAAATGATTTGAAAACAATTAATACATTATTTCCACACACATATATATATATATATCAATTATTTGATGTAAAATAACTTTAGTTTGAAAATAATTAATAAATTATTTTCACATTTAGCTCTGTGACTTTTAACTCACGTGGGTATTTGCCCGGGAAGTAGTTGTTTTAATGTACATTTGTTTGACGTACTTACGCAACGTAAGTCAAAAGTCACAGAGATAAATGCAGAAATAATTTATTAATTATTTTCAAACCAACGTTATTTCATATCAAATAATTGATAATTAATTATTTTCAAAACGCAACACCATATGGTAAAAGGGATTATTGATTAAAAAATATATTTTCAAATTATTTTTATTTAAAATTACCGAAACATTTTATTTAATTTATTTAACTCACTGATCAAGTGAATGAATACTATTTTGTATTATTATTACCTTAATATATCTTCGAACAACCAAGTCCAAAAAGTCGTCTTACAATCGATACATTATTTCAGAGGGAAAAAGTTTAGTGTGTAGCGAAATGAAATACTTTTTAAAAAAAAATGCAAATATGAGGAAATTCAAAAACGTATTGTGTTTCGGGTGAGTTATGGGCCGAGGGGCTTACGCCCAAACACCCTTCCCCCCTTGCTGTCTTGAGAATATATATTTTCGCCCCTGAAATATTACGCCCGGAGCGGAAGTAAAACATTCCGCGGAACAATATTTAGTCGGTTGGATTTGCATACTTTAACTTATTTGAGAAGGTACGCTGAAATATTATCATGATGTGAATATTTAAAAAAAAATATTTTTTTATATTTAATACGAACTTTCAAAATTGACATTTTCAATAATAATAATAACTTTATCCCTATGTATCCCACGCAACAAAAATATAAACCCCAAACGCAAATTCCCCACTATTACACTTCATGAATTCATTACATCTCTTCACAACATTAATGGCGGTTAAATTACGGACATACCCGACAATAACTTCTGACTAAGACAGTTAGATATCATCATGAGTAGAACATAAGTACGAAAAACCAGGCTGAAAGACCACTGGTCGATAGCCAATTAACAGATATGAATTATACTTTTGAGTTTGTTAATGTTTATTACTTATTTTGTATACTTTCTGTATATATCTGTTAATAGAGATTATTATTATTATTAATAACTTTAGGCAGAAAGACTTATGGCCGATAGCCGTTTTCTGAGGACAACTTATAACATAGTATAAGAATTATATTGTTAATCTATTTTATATAAAATTGTCTTCGGCAGAAATAAAGATGTTATATATATATATATATATATATAATAACTTTATTAACGATAAGCCATTTAATAACAAAAACATCACACAAATAATAGTTATAATAAAGTAAGATTAAGTATAAAATAAATATGTATATTACAATGAAATATTCATTGAAAACTTACAGAATTCACCGCAATATGATCAACACATCACCATTTTTATTAATTATTTTAAATTTTATTTTTATGTATTATATAATTATGAGTTTTATCAGGGTTTACAAGTACTTGTAAACCATTGAAAATAATCAATCATCAATTCATTTGCGCAATTCATCAAAACAGTTCAGCTAACTAGCATAGATTTCTCTTTAACTTCATCATAAATTCACGACAGGGCAGAAAGACCTCTGGGCAATAGCCCCGATAGACAGACTAACACCTACATGTATTGTAATTATTTATGTTATTTGGTTAAATTTATCTGTTTAGTCTGAATAAATATGTATATATATATATATATATATATATATATACAAGGTGGCCAGAACAGGTGTGAAAATATTCAGTGAAAGTGGTTCATTGATTAATTTCAAGTAGAAAATTCTAGTAAAAAAAATATTGTACGGTTCTTCATTAACACTCACGAAGCCATTGATATAATAAATATGTGACTAGAAATTAGTAATATTTTTGAAATATTTTTATTAAAATTAGTTCTATTAACATCCAGTTAAACATTGCAACTCTTTATTTAATGATAAGTCGATTATTAATAGCAATGATCATGCATAAAATGTTAAAAACAAATTCTAGTCACATATTTAGGATATTAATGGCCTCATTAAGCTTATTGAATAATTACCATATATTTTTTGTGTTACATTTTATTTAATTTTTTTATTTTAAAAAACTTTTATTTTTAGTTTATTTTTTACTTACAATTAATTAACGAACTATTTTAACTGAAGATTATCACATCTTTTCTGGCCACAGTGTATAAATATATAATCACATCGTGATCGAAATGTATCTGCTATTAAAAAAAAAATGTAAAGAAAAGTGTACAAATGTTTCTTATATTTATTTTTATTTAATACAACCAAATTTTTAATGCATTTGAAATCGCAACAACAAAAACAGCTCTTGATAAAATTTGTATAAATAAAACCCTCTCGTTAGGGGATTTCGAAATTTATACAACAAGCCAGAAAGAGATTAAAGCGCAAAAAAAATATACTGTCATGACCCGTGTCTGGGAAATTGAACGCCACGCGGAAATTCCGGGGGACAGATAAGCGCGGAATTCATCGTCGTTTGCATAAAAATCCGAAATTTCGACTGGCAGGCTTTTACCGGCCGCCTTGATTGAAGCACGCCTCAAGTGATTACAACACGCGAAAGAGATGAACGCAAATAATAATAATAATAATAATAAGAATAAGTTATATGAAAACACTTTGTACACTTTTCTTCACTTATTTTATTTATTGTTTATCTCAAATGTGCATCGCACAAGGAGGCGCCCTGTTTGGACACCTTAGATAATTTAGTACTGTATTGCAATTTCTGTTGAATTTTAAATTTATCATTAATAGTCATAATTATATATTGCTGTAAACAATGAAGTAAGAATATTTTGTTTAGATCATGATGTCCATATGAAAAAGTATAACTTTATGTTATATCTCAAAAACCGCGATGTGTAGAAAAAATCTGAGTATACCATTAGATAAATAGAAAAGAGTATTATTCATTCACTTAGTCACAGTTCTTTAAATATATTAAATAAAAATGATTTGAAAATAATTAATAAATTATTTTCACATTTAGCTCTGTGACTTTTGAGTTACGTTACGTAAGTACGTTAAACAAATGCACATTAAAACGTACTTACGTAACGTAAGTCAAAAGTAACAGAGCTAAATGTGAAAATAATTTATTAATTATTTTCAAATCATTTTTATTTAATATACCATTAGATTTTGCTTAAAAATAATGTTTTTATAGAAATAAATTATTTTGCTAAATAAAGAAGTTATAGTTTTTTTTTTAGATGACAAAAAAAATGAAGAAACTCCCTGCTACTCGGCAACCATTCAAGATTTTCCAGTTTTTACCAATAAACGTTTCTCAAAAATCGATCGATAGTCGGTTTTTCTCTATCTACTCTGGAAATAGGTATTCTCTGTCCAAATTTCGATCACCATGTGATCATTATCAATGTTTTTACAAAGAATTCTTTCCATATATCTTTCATGAAACTCGCATTCAATTAAGTGTAAGAATAAGGACACATCGAAGCTGATTTCATCGGGTTAATAAATCTAAGCAAGCAATTTCTAAACGTGCTCCGGTTTCCTTAAGTCACGTAAGAAATTGCCAAACCCGTTTGCTATACTACAAGGGGTAAAGATCGATAATCCATTAAAAAAGTAGTAAATGTTAAACGATGCTTTAAAACGTCCCGGTTTCCCTTAATAATAATAATAATACTAAAAAGACAAGCCTTAATACACCCGAGGCCCGCGAAGATGGACGCAAACGGCCCCTCTGGCGGAGTTCCATATATTTTTCAGCAACGTTAAATTATTAACGCCCGCTCGTTATCTGCAAATACCGTGGAGATAAATGCAGAGCAAATAAGTTCGACGTAATTTCCTCGGGGATGAAAGGAAATGTTTTAAAAAAAAAACTCTGCCTCGTGGATCTACATGCGTATAATTTCTTTTTAATAAGAAAAACGGATTATCTGTTTGTTTTTAATTAATTATTAAGGAATTAATATTTGGGTTTGAGGAGTTGCTTTACAGCACAAACTGGATAATTAATTCGATTTATTATACACTGTCTTCTTGAACAAAAAAAAACAACATAAAGTGAATTAAATACTCACTTGATAACAGTAAATAAAAAATCATTTATTTTAACACATTTTACAATGTTTCATTTTAATCTGTCTGTAATTTTTTATAACGTAATCTTTGACATTTATGTGTAATACATTGTTTTTGCATTTACATTTGCTGGGATAACATCTGTGATATATTATAGAACATATTTTATTTTCATGTAGTTTCATTTTTTATTTATTTATATGTTTATTTATTCAATATTTATTTAGCACGTTTTTTTATTATTGTAAATACCACAGAAATTACTGTATCACTCTTAATTTTTAACTGTCGAACCACTTGGGATAAAGTTGATGGATTTAAATTAAATAAAAATGAAATTTAAAGGACATTTAAACAAATAAATAACTTTGTTTGTATAACACTCTGAATGTTATACAAACAAATAACTTTGTTTGCACACCCTGAGTGTTATACAAACAAATAACTTTGTTATATAACACTCAGAGTGTTATACAAACAAAGTTATTTATTTGTTTAAATAACCTTTAAATTTCATTTTTATCTAATTAAATATCCTTTAAATTAAATTAACATGTATAACAAAGTAGAAGCCTCAACTATTAAGAATTTAAATAAAAATGATTTGAAAATAATTAATGAATTATTTCCTCTTTAGCTACTGTGACATTATGACTTATGTTACATAACTACTAATTAGACATTAATTATTATTATTAGATATTTGTTATTGTACTTACGTAAGATAAGTCAAATTGTCACAGTAACTAAAAAGGAAATAATTTATTAATTATTTTCAAATTCTTTTTATTTAATTTATTTAAATAACTGTGCTCAAATGAATAAATCCCCCTTTTCTTGAATTATTTGTGCATTTATTATTTGTGATGATTTATGTAAATGCTTATCATTTTGTAGAACGGAGATTTTCGTAAAATAAATTAAATTAAAATTAAATTTTCACCTTCCACTTTCATTATTACGCTTCTAGAAGGTTCAGATTTTTTTAATCCATCTTCATAAATTCATGACATGGCAGATAGCCCCGATAGACACCTACATGTATTGTAATTATTTATGTTTAATTCTTTTTTTATTATCTGTATGGTTTGACTAAAGCTGAATTGTATGTATGTATATACAGAGAGCTTTTTCTATCAGTATACATTTCTTCTATGTATACCTGCAAAATACGCGAGTCAACGCATTGATGAATGTGTGTTTAGTTACCTATATCACGCAACTAAACATACATATGCCAAATAAATCATTCGTTTTAGACTTCAAATTATGTTCAATGCGTTTGACTCGCGTTTTTTGCAGGTATACACTTCCCCTAATGTATACTGATAAAAAAACCTCTCTGTATATATATATATATATTTATTAAAAATTAAATCGATTCAGAATGTTTGCTGCGTGCAAATATAAACATGTACAAACCTTGCAAAGAGAAGGAAAATCAATTCTATTTAACAAATATCTTTTGTGTCGTCGTACAAAATAAATCAGTGTTTGCGCGCTGATTCAATCGAAGCTCTCCGGTTTGTTGTTTCAGGATTATTTATTCAAACCCCCCCTTTTTTTTTTCATCCGCACTGTAAACGCCGATAACGCTCTCGATATTATTTCCAACAGATTAAAAAATAATAATAATAAAAACGAGTGTTTGTTAAGTTTCAACAGAAATAGCACGGATTCTTGCTTTGTTTATAGTTTTTGTTAAATAATTTTCGTGTTTCAAAAAAAAAAACACACATTGAATAATTAACTCAACTGATTATACACTCGTTTTTTTTTGCAAAAGAAAATATTTTTGTATCATTTTAATGTAATGAATTAAAACAATTATCGAATAGAGAGAGTATTATTGAATTTGTTATATAGAAATAATAGGGCAGAAAGTCTTATGGTCGATAGTCCATGACAGACTACTAACACAATTGTACATATTGTTATAAAATATTTTGTAATTTTTTGTTGTTATATTGTCTGAATAAAAATGGATAAATCGTGTATAGTGTGGGAGCTTCTAAAGACATTCATATGAAGCATATTTAAAACTGAATGGTTTTTTGAGTTTAAGTGAAGTGTTTAATCACAAATTGAAAGACTGTTATTCCTTACTTCACAATTTATTTTATGTTAGATGTACATTTCGAGACACAAAGTGCTCATTATCAATAAAAACAAGTTGTTATAATGACACAAAGTGCTCATTATCAATAACAACAAGTTGTTATAATGAGCACTTTATGTCTCGAAATGTACATCTAACATAAAATAAATTGTGAAGTAAGGAATAACAGTCTTTCAATTTATATTTAAAACTGTCATCCCGGCGCATTCGCCATTTTTTGCGATCATTAATAAATTCTATGAATTAATTTATGCATTCACAAATTTTGCTTTTAATAAATTTAAATAATTATTTCTATTCTTTTGAATCCCCATGCCTCCATCTCCCACCTCTAAGTACCTAAGAGTAGTTGTTGATTGAAAAGCTTTATTAACCAGTCCCAAAATCCAAAATATAAAAGCTAATTTTAAAAGCAGCGCTCGATTTTTCAGACCACTCGCCTATAAAAACCAAGTTATATCAACTGCAACCGCAGTTCACATCTATAAAATGATATGTCGACCTCTGCTCGAATATGCAGGTATCTTACATCATAATCCCAACGTCTTAAGAAATATTAAGGTCGAAGAACGGTCAGCACTACGTATATTCACTAAAATCAGACATCCCTTCACAATCCTTCCAATACACTCCTTTACGAAAAATGCAAAATTCCCTCCATGAAAGAGAGACTTGAAACCCTTTCCACCAATCCACACATAACATCCATTGTATCCGTCGTAACCCTAACCTTCATCCTAAATTTACACACCCATCATTCTAACCCCTATAAAAGGGTGTTTTCATGATACAATTTAATATACGCTGGTTTTCTTGGCTTATTATATTTCATATTGTGATATTTTTTGGGGGTGTTGGGGAAATAAAATCCACACTTATTAACACACTAACATTTATTCTTAGCAAACACTCACGGGCTGCTAATGCAAGAATAATTGCGCAGATCGCATGATGATCTGCACGTCTGGTTTTCACGCATCTACGTAAATTACAGAGGGCGCAAAAACCAGCATTTAATATTTAAACATAATTAATGATAATAATAATAATAATAATAATAATAACACATTACAGATATAATAGTTCAGCACTACAGACCTTTCCAGTCATTAATTCCTAGTTATCTCAAGTCACTCAATATTCTATATACACAAGCGTCCAAATGCAACAATTTCTTTTCGCGATTACTGCTCCATCTATCACTTTGGCGAAAAAGTGAGCTGAGTGAATTCTTCTCATTTTTTAACAATGAATCTGATTTTTTAATAAAAAGTAGGGGTTTCCATTTAAAAGAAAACTAAGCTGACCTCGATTTAGCGACAACAGCGCCATCTATGAAAAAAACAATATTATATTATTATGGCCCCCTTCGATACAATCATTTTTTGTTTGGATCATTTTTTTTAAGTTTCTCGTTTCGGAGATATTTTCTGAAAACACATTAAATGGTCCACCCTGTATATACCGATTCATCTATTATTCATGAAAGTATTTCATCACTCTAAGCGGATATAGACAAGGACGGTTGAAAATATAACGACAAGAACAGGACAAATACAGACAGAAAGACCGACGGTCTATAGCCATTTTCTGATGTATTTATCAACCATAAAATGTAAATATTTAATGTATTAATTTAGAAATCTTTAGAGTCAAATTAATTAAAATTTTGCTAAAAGCCTGCAATTAGTACTGCACTTAACTTTTCTTTCATAATTCAGAAATCGCTATGCAAGGGTGTTTTCATGATTCATTTTATTATACGCTGGTTTTCTTGGCAAACAATTGTTTTTTGTATTGTTTTCAATATAATTAATTAAAAATTATTGATTAATGTATTTATTTAATTTGTTAAATATTAATAATGAAATCATTTATAGAATAAAAGCTTTAAAATTCATTCATGTAAGGAATGTTAAAAACGGATATCCCGGCGCATTCACCATTTTTTTCTCCAAAAATTGAACAATTATTTTTATTGCTTCGAGTGGAATTAATTAAAATTTTGCTAGATGCCTGAAATTCCATTAAATTTTTCTTTTGTAATTCTAAAACGGTGTTTTCATGATTCAATTTGATATAAGCTGGTTTTCTTGACAAATAATATTTTTTATTATTATTTTTGATATAATTATTTGAAATATAAATATACCGATTCATGTATTATTGAATTTGTTATATAGTAATAATAATAATAATAAAAATAATAATAAAAACAATAATAATAATAATAAATAATTTATAGAGTAAGATCTTCTAAAGTCATTCATATATAGAATATGTAAAAGTGATATCCCGGCGCATTCACCATTTTCTTACGAAAATTGATATTTTATATGAAATAATTTAGGCATTTTTAATTTTGCTATTAATAAATTTATAAAATGATGTAGAAGCCTAATATTGACACTACACTTCATTTATTTTTTGTTATTTAAAAACCCTTATAAATTGGTCTTTTTTTATTACGATCAATAGACGTAGGCGTGGATTTTTAACTGTTTTCAGGGATTTTCGCTTATATAGGAATATAATATAAATATTACTATTATTTATATTATATAGGATCATCATATTCTGTAGGAATATAATATAAATATTACTATTATTTATATTATATTCCTATATATATATAAATATTTCTATAAAGAATATTTCTTTATACTTCCCAATACATTTCTTCAATATTAAGTTGGCCGTCTGGCTGTTCGCGAAAAGCGTTCTCCGCAACGCTGAGATTCCTTTCTACTTTTATACACCATTCGAGAAATACTTAATCAATTAGAAAGCTAAAGTTCTATGGTACATGTGCTGAATTTTTGAAAGTAATTTATGCTGTGGTTTCTTAGATATCATGGATTAAAAATAAATACCCCATTTTTTTAAATTTTTCTTCATTTAGAGTACAAAACCTTATCAAAATCTCAGGAGAGATTCCTCACAATTTTCCGCGTCGATTTTGCCCTATCCGACATAAATCTGTGCAGTATTTCGGAAGTGGTGTATAAAAATTAGTTCAATAATGTGGCGTTTTTACATCGTGGAGCTGGGCTCAGACGGCCCTCTTAATGGTTTGCACTTATTTATTTTTTCCATTATTTTGCTCGAAATTTGGAATGCTATCTCACGGATTTTTCGTATTTCTACCACAAAGAAAAGCATTATTTTGTTATTTTCCACATCTATTCGTTCAATGAAAGAAAAAATAATTTCGCTAACTTCCTTAGTAAATTCCGTTAAACCACAACAAAATTATGATTAAGGGTTGTACAAGTGTATACTATACTTAACCATAATTTTGTTGTGTTTTGTTGTGTTGTTTAAGTACAAGTGTATACTACACTTAACCATAATTTTGTTGTGTTTTGTTGTGTTGTTTAAGTAGAATTGTATACTACACTTAACCATAATTTTGTTGTGTTTTAACGGAATTTAATAAGGAAGTTAGCGAAATTATTTTTTCTTTCATTGAACGAATATTCGACGACTAACTTGTGTTTACATCTCATTAGTTCAAAATAGTAAAAGACCTGCATAGCACTCTATGTGTTCTATTTTTTCTGATTTAATGAGTACCCAAACTTATCTCAATTAAGAAAATTTACATTTTCTTTCATTTAATCTATGTATAACCCATGACCTAGCCTAACCTAATTAGTTGCAAAAATAATAATTACAATCCGCAATGTCGCGGAAAAATGATCGAGATTACATGTTCGCACATAAGGTTGAGTAGTTTGTTTATCCTTGTCTCACTATAAGAATTAGCGTATGCTAAACGGAATTTCTACGGCGTGCGCGTGTGGGACATGTAAGTAAGGGAAAGGAAAAGCGAGTGTACAATTTCGTTCGCGGCATACAATACTCTTAATTGGCCATGTTCGATTAAACTAAATTGAAATCCGCACTCTTTAAAACTTTAATTTAAAAAAATTAATAATAAAATGTAAATTATAATTACCTTGAGCCATAATTAAGTAATTTCATGAAACATCTTCAATTTTAAAACTTTCGGTTTACGCGGGAGACACAGAGTTTTTTTTTACATAATATATTTATTTTAAATAAATTTTAAATTTTGACGCGTCACTCCATCAAACAACCTTTATTCATGACGGACGAAACACACAATTCCTTGCTTGGCTTAATATTGGTTTTAATTAATTACTAAATACACATTGTATTGAAATGTAAATTTTATACATTTCGAGACAATTAGTATTTTTCCAATTTATACTAAATAAATGTGTTACATTATCATTGGCTATTATAATAATGTGACTCTAAACCTTTTAAAATACTCAATAAAGTAAAATAAAGGGGAAAATTGGTCGATTGCCGATTCATCTGCAGAATATAATTCTAATTTTAAAGATTATATTTATTTATTTTCTCACAATTCTTTATTTACATACAAATATTTTTATTCAGATAATTTCAAACATTAAGTATATATACTAAAATGAAAGTGGTTGTCTGTCCTGAATTATCGAACAGAAATCTTTCTGTCCTCTTTTTTTTAATGTATTTTAAATAAATGTGGCCAAGTGAACAAAAAATCTTCTCTATTATTAATTACACTCAGTTTAAACGGATAACGAGTATTTACTACTTAAAATATGCATTTGATTTTAATAAAAATGAGAGATGGAAACGCTTGATTATTTTGTTATTGAAATAATCTATTTTCGAATCACCAACTCGATTACTAAAATAACTCGATTTTACCCAACTGTAATAATAAGTGAAACAAGGATTTGTGTGTTTCGTTGGCCACAATCTAGAACACTTCACATTACTCAACAAAAAAAGACGCGAAATTTCGTCGAGCTTATTTAAATATAAAAATTAAATAAAAATAAAGATATAAAGATTGTTTAACATGAAGAAGAAGAATAGAACACAAACACGTATTGACTGTAAACACACATCAGACAAACATGCATTCGACAACAAAACTAACCTTCAGTCATATTTTTTTTTTTTATTATTTATCAAATTCGTTTATTATTATTTTTGCGTGCGTCTCGATTGTTTACTCGGGGTGTAGTACGTGCGGAAAACGGGCGCGAGAGTGCCGGGGAATCATCCCCCGAAACGCGCGCCGGCCGACCGGGCCGGGACTCGGCCCCCGTCGGCCGGTTTCGTTCGCGAGCGAAAGGGCCGAAATTCGCTCTGTTTGTTTGTTGCTGTTTTTTTTGTAGGATTTTTCGGAGGAAAGCTGAGCGCTTGACGGTCGGCGTCCTACTGACAGAGTCGGAAAGCTCGCGCCCCAGCGAAATAGACCGTGTGCGCTTTTCGCTTTCTGGCTCCTCCGTCTCCTCCTTCTCCTTTCGATTAGGTCTTTCGGCGAGAAGGGGGGCCGTATCAACGGCTTTTAAGAGGAAGTTTACGGCTTACAAGATATATAGGTATTTAAGCGTTAAGGGCCGGTTTTTATTATTACTATAAATATTGTAATAAGAAAAAAACGCACTCTTGTTACTTAAAGAAGAATTTATCTTGTACATAGAGAATTAACTTATTAATTTATTAAATTCTATAATAATTATAATAATAATAATAATAACTCTTTATTGAACGGACCAGCCATTTACAATTTGACTAAAAATATAAAAACATAAATTACACAAATATGCATATACAAATGTACATTTAGTGTACAATATCCGCGAGACTCCTCCTAATTAACCTAATCGACGTATTTAAGAAATCAATTCTGCCAAAAATATTATTATTATTATTATTATTTATTATTACAAATACATTCCACTTGTAATAAATTATGTAAGTTATTGTATCACAGTGGACTGAATGTGAGAAAATCTGATATTTATTAGTAGGAAATATCCGAATTGTCTGGAATTTGTAAAAATTTGTATATTAAGTTTTTGAGGTTATGGATTAAAAAATTCAAAATGGTCCAACAAAAATGGCGGACATAAAATTTAGAGTTTCATTCCAATTTTATACTAATATAAATAACAACCTAAATGACCTTCCATCTCAGCCAGTTCTATAGTGTACTGATTTAAAAAAAATCGGCCCTGAACCGATTCAATTACTTTACACTAGTAAGAAATGTAAGGTGACCATACCATCGATACGTATTCCAATTGAGGTCTTATTTCTGATAGTGGTGATATTAAAGTGTTTTAAAAACTGTTAACGAACCCATTAGATTTTAAAGCCTTATTGCAAATAATTTCAATATGTTGATTAAAATTAAGATTTTAAGTAAATAACACGCCTATATCTTTAACGTGGGGACTGTCCTTTAAAACACTAGCATTTAGAAAGTAATCATATAGAATGACTCGTCCACAACTAAAAGAAATATTATTATATTTCTTAATGTTCAGGAAGAAATCGTTCTCAGTGCACCTAGAAATACTATACGGATCGTTTTGAATGAGCATTTGATATTCCATAGTCTTGATAGTACAGAACAGTTTAAGATCATCAGCATAACGAAGGAAGTTACTATTTCTTATATTCAGTCGTTAATAAATAACAAAAATAAAATAGGTCCACAGTGAGAACCTTGCGGTACCACTATAATAATCGGAATATTTTCCGAAATATACCCGCCAATACGCACTCTCTGTTTTCGACAATTAAGTTTATTCAGTATATTTTCCCCAATTCACATGGCATCTAATTTATGTAATAAAATATTGTGATCAATTCTATCGAACGCTTTAGAGAAATCAGTGTAAATTGCATCAACCTGACATCCACTCGATAGATATGATTGGTATGCAGTTAGATTAGTATGGCTCATAAAGCCATACTGTTCATTAAGAATTGTTCTAGAAGATGTCCAGACGAGTTGTTTAGTAACTCAATAGTCTAACATTTTCGGTATAGTTGATTGTTTACAAACTCCTCTGTAATTAGCTATATCTGATTTACTACCACTCCTAAAATTCGGTGAATTTTCCAAGCCTCGGGAAGTATTCCAGATTTTAAAGAGCACACAAATGGTATGAATAACGTAATATAAATGAAAAAGTCGCAGTAGCTAAAGAGAAAATAATTAAATCATTGTATGAAATAAATATGAATAAATTATTAAAAATCAACCAATAAAACACAGATTAGATTGAATAACTTTAAATTCTCGACTAGTTTCGGGTTATTCAAGAGAATTTAAAATTTAAATTAAAAAAAAATAAATTCTCTTGAAAATGGGCTAATAACCCCTAAACTAGTCGAGAATATAAAGTTATTCAATCTAATCTGTGTTTTATTGGTTGATTTTTAATAATTTATTCATATTTATTTCATACAATATGAACTACCAATATCTAAATATTAAAACCATTAATTAAATTAAATCATTATTCAGATAGAATAAATTATTTTTATTTAATTCAAGATTATCCTGTTTTTATATATAATAAAAAAAATCATATAATATAAATAAATTTCTTACTTGTATGGAATAAAAATATGAATTATATATACAAACATCTTTATTCCCAAAGAATATATACATATTTAATTTAATATACAACACATGAAAAAATTTAAAACAAATTTAAGAGAAACGGCCGGCGACCATGATATACAAGGTGTACAGAAAATGAGTGAAAACCTTGAGGTAACTGAATTCATTAATTAATTTTTAGTAGAAAATCCAAATATAAAAATGTTGTATGGTTCTTTATTGAGGCTCACGAGGTCTTCGGAATTTTAAATATGTGACTATAAATTAGTATTGTTTTTTACATATTTCGTAAAAAATCAATAGCATTAACAATCAATTAGACACGTGTATAATTCCATTGATGTAAATGATTAATAAATCGGATATTTTTACAATTTTATAACTTCATCAGAAGCATTCTTTTAATGAAAATAGATCTGGCAACGACGCACGCTCGTTTGTAAAAGAAAAGGTGTATGCAACACCTCCAGCGGATGATGTAGCAGTTATAAACAGGATAAATGCACACTTGTTTGATCCAGCGTTGCCAAATGTATAGTTCTCTTAAGTGGCCCGTGAGGCTTAAGGAAGGACCGTGTGACTTATTTTCGTTAATATTTTCGTCTAAAAATTAGTCAAAGAGTCACGCTACCTAAAGCTTTTCACTCATTTTCTGTACACCTTGTATTATTATTATTAATAAAAAAATAAAAACATTAAAATACTGCCGAAATATACATATTATTGAGATAAAAAAATCGCTCGCGCTTGATACAAACAAAAAACCTCGAAAGCGAAAAAAAAAAGTAGCCCGTACAAACACTTTCAGCTGAAAATAGATTGTATTCCGAATTCAGCGGGCGTTATCGAAAGCTTTTACGCTCGAGCACAGATAGTGTCCGAACTTTGTAATAACGAAACCGACCGCATTATAATTACGCTCAGTATTAAGTTTCGGAATTTCCGAGAATCCCAAATTGCAACTGTAACATTAACGAGAAGCGACCAAATATAAATGGAATAATAATAATAACCATGCTGATATAAATAATAATAACAAAGAAGAAATGTGTTCTTCTTTGTTTCTTCTTCTTTGTTATTATTATAACATATTATTATGCACCATACAAGCTAAATAAACAATTGAATGGCCCCAGTAAGGGTACCTACTAAAGGATTAATAATTACCACACAAGACTAAATGGTCGACAGATTAAACCGCAAAAATTGTACAATAAAAGCTAAGCCGGTGATAATATGATATAAATTTAATTTCATTTATTATTTTATTTTATTATTTAGTTTATATTTTTATTTGTTTAAATTTTATTTTTACATTTTCTTAGGTAAATTATTGTTTCCATTATGTAATTATATACCCGTAGATGTTAGTTTGTGAAGTCATAAGCACTGAATCAATTCTTTGAACCGTTTGGGAATGCACTTATCTTACTTATTAATTATTAATAGTTTAGGAATACTTACCTGATTATATACAAATATGTAAATTATTGTATAATGTAATCAATTATAATGGAGAATTCCGTAAAATAAAGTTAAAGTTAAAGTTAAATGTTGAAATCGGAAAATATTTATTATATAACATCAGGCTGCGGAACAACAAAATACTGTTGTAAAATTAATACACATTCAAAATATAAGAACATAATTAAACCAAATAAGAAATAATTATAATATGAAAAGGATTTATTCACTTGGTGACAGATACAGTGCGTTTTTAATTAATTATTTTTTAATTTTTAATTAATTTAATTAACAACTTTGCAATTACGTGAGGCACAGCTGTACTGACGAGCGATCAAATCCAGAAACATGTGTCTGCAGATAGCCTTATATTACGTAACTTTTATTTTATTTTTGTTTTTTGCATTAAATATTTTCGATTCAAAAATTGTTGCATTATACAATATGTTATTGTTATGCAATAGCAAATGTCTATTATTAGACATTTGTTAAAGTACTTATGTAACATAAGTAAAACTTTCAAACTTCCATTGAAACAACTATTTGGGAATTATACGGCGCTGCGACATCTTTGGTCATTCGCGGAAGCAACTATTTTCTGAGCCAAATTATATTCCTCACCAGACATTAAATATTGAACATAATTTGTTTCAATTACTTGGAATTTAATATATACAAATAAAAGGAGGTTGATTATTAAAAATACAAAAAAACATATTTTTAATAAATGAAACACTTTTTTACTTTGTTTGTATAACTCGAATCCGAGTTATACAAACAAAGTAAAAAAATATTTCATTTATTAAAATTGAATTACAATGTATAACAAAGTAGAAGCCTCAACAATTAACACAAAAAAAATACCGAATTATTCAAAATTTAATACAATTTTCACTGAAGTATTCAACACATGATAAATAATACAGGGGAATAAACCTATTAAAATTGATTGATTTTTTTATAGCTTGTAATGCGCGTTTTATTTAAACAAATTTATAAATTTGCGAGCAATTCCAATTTCGCCCACTTTATACACAAACCTATTTTAAATAGGATTTCTTTATTAAAAGCCCGCCTTTCCGTTTGGCGTGGGCCATTAATTAGCAAAAAGCTCCGCCGGCTTTGTCGCGCCCTAGTGAAATATAATAACGGATCGGGCGTTGTAAATTGCAAAGTCAATATTTGCGCCGTTGCAATCGACTCTTTGAACCGTCGCATTCGCCGCAAAAACCACAGCACGTTCGCAAATATTTATTAACTGTAGCGGAAACAAATCTACAAAAGTGTATTGAATTGAGAAAGTAAAATCGTTCTAATGTGCTCGATAAGTAAAGCAGTTAGAATAAAGAAAAATATGCTTTTTTGGGCAGAAAGACTACAGGCCGATAGCCCATGACAACACCTATATATATATATATACATTTTTTATAAAAAAATTGTGAATAGGATTGTTTAAATAACATTTCTGCAAAGTTTTATGAAGCTCCCCGCAAAATAAAAATAAATTACCATTTTTTTATATTTCCCTCACAGAAAATTAGATACAAATTCGTATTTTTTGCATTAAATTGGAAATAATTCAAAAACTACGGTGTTCGTGTTTTTGCGAATAAAATCGAAAATAACTCAAAAACTAGGGAGAGGGTAATTTTTGTTGTTTACATACTCTGAAAGGAGAGAGTTTGAGTAACACCTCCACAGAGTTTTAAGGAGTTACCCCGCATAAAATTTAATTACGATTTTTTTTATTTTCTATTCACAGAAAATTAAACAAAAATTCGTATTTTTGCGAAATAAATTGAAAATAACTCAAAAACTAGGGATAGGGTAATTTTTGTTTTTGGCATATTCTAAAAGGGGGGAGTTCGAATAATACCCTCGCAATATTTCATGAAGCTACCCCGAAAATAAATTAAATTACGATTTTTTATGTCTCATTCAGAGAAAATTAAACTGAAATTCATGTTTTTGCGAATAAAATTGAAAATAACTCAGAAACTAGGGAGAGGGTATTTTTTGTTTTTTACATATTCTGAAAGAGGAGGGTTTGAGTAACACGTCCACAGAGTTTCACGGAGCTACCCCGCATAAAAGTAAATAACGATTTTTTTTTTATTTTCTACTCACAGAAAATTAAACAGAAACTCGTGCTTTTGCAAATTAAATTGAAAATAACTCAAAAACTAGGGATAGGGTAATTTTTGTTTTTCGTATATTCTGAAAGGGGAGAGTTTGAGTAATACATCCACAAAGTTTCATGAAGCTATCCCGCATAGAATTGAATTACGATTTTTTTATTTCCTATTCACATAAAATTAAACAGAAATTCGTGTTTTTGCGAATTAAATTGAAAATAACTCAAAAACTAGGGATAGGGTAATTTTTGTTTTTTACATATTCTGAAAGGGGAGGGTTTGAGTAACACGTCCACAGAGTTTCACGGAGCTACCCCCCATAAAAGCGAATAACGATTTTTTTATTTTCTACTCACAGAAAATTAAACAGAAATTCGTGTTTTTACGAATTAAATTGAAAATAACTCAAAAACTAGGGATAGGGTATTTTTTGTTTTTTACATATTCTGAAAGGGGAGGGTTTGAGTAACACCTCCGCAGAGTTTCACGGAGCTACCCCGCATAGAATTGAATTACGATTTTTTGTATTTCCTACTCACAGAAAATTAAACAGAAATTCGTGTTTTTGCGAATAAAATTGATAATTCAAAAACTAGGAATAGGGTAATTTTTATTTTTGGCATATTCTCAAAAGGGAGAGTTCGAATAATACCCTCGCAATATTTCACGTGGCTACCCTGAAAATAAATTGAATTACGATTTTTTTATTTTTCACTCAGAGAAAATTAAACTGTTATTCGTGTTTTTGCGAATAAAATTGAAAATAACTCAAAAACTAGGGAGAGGGTAATTTTTGTTTTTTTACATATTCTGAAAGGGGAGGGTTTGAGTAACATCTTCAGAAAGTTTCACAAAGCTACCCCGCATAGAATTGAATTACGATTTTTTTTATTTCCCACTCACAGAAAATTAAACAGAAATTCGCCTTTTTGCGAATAAAATTGAAAATAACTCAAAAAAAACACGAATGGGGTATTTTTTGCATATTCTGAGAGGGGATGGTTTGAATAACAATTCCTGAAAATTTCAGGGAGCCAGCCAAGTTTTTGTTAAAAACTACATTACAGTTACGAATAAATTCCAACCCTGCGTGTCTTCATCCATGCATTGTCGATAACAATCCGTCGCACATGAGAAATTGTAAAAGCGACCGGCGTTTACGTTGTTATTTTTTTTTTTTAATAAATAATTCACACAAATATGAGGTACACACACAAGCGTATCGATTTCCAATTAAAATTGTTTACGGTTCTCCAGTAACCGGGTTACAAATGGTGGTAATTACGGTTTATGGGGGTAATAAATTTGTTATTGGGAATCAATCCCAATCGTTAATTCCATTCCATTAATTAAATTCTATCAGCGTTGAAAAGTTTTTATTTAAATTAGTAAGATTTATATTTAAAAATAATAATAAGTTTTTATTTGCAAATTAAGGAACTGTTAAAATCAGGGCAGATAATTGTTGAGACTTCTATTGTAATACAATTTTAAAAAATGATACACTTTTGAACTTTTATCTATAAAGTCATATTTGGGGGAATATATTTCGTAAAATACGCACGAATTGGTTGTAAGCCACTTACACTTCGTGATAAATTTGAGCACGACCGACAGACAAAAAAAGGGAATTTTTTTTGAACGGTAAAACGAAAGAAATAAGGAATTTGACTTTTGTACTCCCGTACCTGCTCTTGGGGTTGCTGGAGACACTCAGGGGCTCACTTGAGCATGCTGTCTTGCGCGACTTGCTCCTCGCTTCCACGACGGTCAAACGAAGACTCGCGGGAAAATTGTGCGTTGCAAAGAATGGGACAAAAAAATGATAGGAGGACATGGTTGCCAACTAAATGCTCAAACCAATTCATTTATATACCAAACAGTAAAATAGAAAGATTGTTCTTTCTCCATCTAGTTTTTATTGAACTAAATATATTTCGGAAACTACGTTTCCGATTTTTATTTAAATAATTAAAGTCTCCACAACCAATATAAAGAAGATTACAAAATAGAACGGCTTAACTCTGGTCGATAGTCCAGACAGACTAACAGCTACATGTATTGTAAATATTTTTCTTATATTCCTTTTTTCAACAAAGATGTGTATATATAAGTTATATATATATATATATATATATATATATAATCGATCTTTTACCAATTGGTGTCGGGGTTATGTATATAAGTTACAATTAAAAAATGAAGATGTACACTAAATATAAATCACTTGTGAGTTATAACTATTATAATACATTTGTAGAGACTACAGTACGCTTCTGTAAATTACTGGACAGTTATTGCTATAATGATGCTTTTATCAAGATTACCATTTACTCTTATAAATCACTAGTGAGTTATAGATATTAAAATACATTTGTAGAGAGTACTGTACGCTCCTACAAATCACCACTGCGTAATAACTATCATACTACTTTTATAGAAAGTACTGTTTGATCTTATTGTGAAGTTGTAGCTATTTTACTCCTATCCCTTGAGATATTCTCATTTTGTTTGTTGTCCCAATCAGGTTGATTGTTTCAACTTTTGTCTCTTTTTAATTCGGATTTTCTTATTGTTGAATTTAAGTTAGATTACATGTACTATGTATGTTTAATAATTTATTACCACATTAAGATATTTTTAGTTTTAAGCAGTTGGCAGCAATGTACTTTGTATGTAAGGCTATGTTAAATAATAGAATTTATTCTAAATATTCAAAGTATTGTTAAGTTATAGCTATCATAATGCTTTTATAAACAGTACAATTTACTCTTATAAATCATTAGTGAGTTATGGATATCATAATACATTTGAAGAGAGTGCTGTTTACTCCCACAAATCACTAGTGGTTTATAACTGTTATAACACTTTCATAAAGTGTACTGTTTTCTCCGATAATCAAGTTTATAGCTATTATAATGCTTTTATAAAAAGTATCGTTTACTCTTATAAATCACTAGTGTGTTATAAAAATTGCAATATATTTATAGAGTCTACAGTATGCACCTACAAGTCACCACTATGCCATAACTATCTTAATACTTTTATAATGTATGCTGTTTTCTCTTACAATAAAAATACAGCTATTGTATTCTTTTTATTAAGGGTACACTCATAAATCACTAGTGAGTTATAGATATTATAATATATTTTAAATAGTATCCCACAAATCGCCACTGGGTTATATTTGTCATAATATTTTTATAAAAAGTAATATTTCAACTCATAATGAAGTTTTTTTAAAAACGTAGCTTTTACTCTTATAAATCACTAGTGAGTTATAACTGTTATACTGTTATAAAGTGTACTGTTTTCTGTTATGGTGGCATTATATCATAATGCTTCCCTATAGAATATCTCTTGCTCTGATAAATCACTAGTGAGTTATATTACTTTTATAAAGTATGCTCTTTTCTCTAATAGCTTGTAATTATAATAATGTTTTTTTTAAGAAGTACTGCTTATTCTTGTAAATCACTTGTGAGTTATAGACATTATAACTATCATAAAACGTACTGTTTTCAGATATTATAATACCGTTGTAAAGATTGCAGTATGCTCTCACAAATCACTAGTGGGTTATAACTATCATAATACTGTTATAAAGGGTATTGTTTATTCTTATAAATCACTAGATATTATAGTACGTTTATAAACAATAGGGTATACTCTCATAAATCAGTAGTGAGTTATAACTATCATAATACTTTTATAAAGAGTACTGTTTACTTTTATAAATCACTAGTGAGTTATAGATATTTGTAAAGATTAGAGTATGCTTTCACAAATAATTAATGGGTTATAGCTATCATAACACTTTTATAAAGAGTATTCTTTATTATTATAAATCACTAGCGAGTTATAAGTATTATAATACGATTGTAAAGATTGTGGTATGCTCTCACAAATCACTAGTGAGTTATAACTATCATAATACTTTAATAAAGTGTACTGTTTTCTCTTATAGTAAAGTTATAGCTATCATAATTATTTTATTGAAAGTAAAGTTTTATCTCATAAATCACTAGTGAGTTATAGCTATAATAATGCTTTTGTAGAGACTCTTTAATAATTTTTTACTAACTTATATGTTTAATTTGTTAACTGTTTTATTACGTATGTTTGAAACTCATGAAACTGATCGAGCACACCGCGTCTTTATTCATCCCACACGTCTAAACCCAATTAAAACCCAGCTCCCAACTCGCGAACTCATTCCGAATTACATCAGTCGCAAACTTTCCGTTCAACCACTGATATATACACACGCTCTTGTAAATGCGCGATGCGTGTTTCCCGGAGTTCAACAAAATTTTAATGCAACTTTGCACTCATCCCAAAAAAAGATCCGATGTCATAAAGTGCAGACTTCTCTCTCTCCATCTTTCTATATATATATATATATATCTTTCTTTCAACATCTGTCATTCGAATTTAACGTCGCTCGAGAACAGTTGCATAATTCCGCCCGCAGACGAAATTCCCGGTATCAGAATCCGTCTCGTTTAATTAACTCGTTGCTCGCAATTGTGTTCCCCAAACACGCTCGATCTTTTGTTGGAATTAATTATGGGATTGTTTTATTTGTGTTTTCTTTTATTGTTTGAGGTAATTGTTATATTAGCTGGGGATAGATGAAAATAATAAAAAATATATAAATGTGAAGTTGTATACTAATTATAAGAAAACTAGCGAGTTATAGCTTTTTTTTAAAGGACATGGTAGTTCTACAACAGCTATAACTCGCTAGTTATACAAAAACTAACTTGATTGAAACTTTTCATATAATTGCTTTACAAAATATTAACAAAAATGGTGGGGGTGTTATGCGCCAATATGCGCTTTAATCCACGTGGTTAAAATTCATGTTCACAGGATTTAATTCAAGAACGTACTTGGCTTGAACCTTTGCAGATAATTTGCAAGATTTTGAAATCTTGAAATTTGGAAAGCTAAATTCAAACAGCATTTTCTGTATATATTTGTTAATAAAGATTATATGCTATAGTATATATAATGTAAAACCGTTATATAAAATATGAATAATTAAATTAATGTGTAGCTTAATAACAATATATATATATATATATATTGTTATTAAGCTCATTATCAAAGTAATATTATATATTTCCTTCAAATAATATTCTTTTAATACACACAAAATCGAGGTCAATTTTTATGTGTGTATGTTTGTGTGTGACGCACCCCTTTTATTGTACACTCCTCCAACTCCACCAAATAATTACTTCAACTTCACGCTGTAAATATTTATACGCGAATCGATCGCGTCGCGTAAACCAAACAGTTTCGAATATAATTACAAACTTTTCTGTTTGGATTGCACGGCGCGACGCGGACTGGAAACAATCAAACCAACATTAATTTAATTGATTGATATTCATGATCGCCGTTAATGCTTTTATAATCGATGACTGCGATTACAAATAGATGAAAATCATATAAGCTTTTCCTGTTCGTGAAAATCCTTGTGAATGGAAAAATTGTGATATCACTAATGTGCAGTATTTTTTTTTTCTGAATCTTTCATTTTTTTTAATTTCCACCCCTATTCAAAATTATACAATCTAAAAACATTGCTATAATTCATCAACAAAATTATTGGAATCAACAACATTAATATAATTTTGAATAGCGATACAAACATTTCACCTATTGAATTATCGTTTGAACTCTCTCTCTTTCTCTTTCTCTCTCTGTTAATTTTCGAAAGGAAAGAAAGATAAAATGATAATATTGCGGCAGGAAACACAATGCGATTTTTCAAGATAGATTAGAAAGGTCGAATTCATTCTAAATGACTCGAATTAATAAAAAATCTAAAAAATTAAAAAACTTCTGCAGGGTTGATTCAACCCCTCAATTCGCTTAATTAGACTTCAAACTGCCGAATTATGTCAATTGTTTGTAGTTAATCCTGCCAGCAACCCTTCAAGGGCACCCTCAATTCTGATTTATTTTCGATTATTTGAATAAATTTGACTCGACTTAATAAAAAATCTAAAAAAAAAAAAAACTTCTGCAGGGTTGATTCAACCCCTCAAGTCGCTTAATCAGACTTCAAACTGCCGGATTATGTCAATTGTTTGTAGTTTATCCTGGCAGCAACCCCTATAGGGCACCCTCAATTATAATTTATTTTCTATTATTTGAATAAATTTGACTCGACTTAATAAAAAAATCTAAAAAAAATTAAAAAAACTTCTGTAGGGTTGATTCAACCCCTCAAATCGCTTAATCAGACTTCAAACTGCCGAATGATGTCAATTGTTTGTAGTTAATCCTGCCAGCAACCCCTCCAGGGCACCCTCAATTATAATTTATTTTCGATTATTTGAATAAATTTGACTCGACTTAATTAAAAAAAAAATCTAAAAAAATTAAAAAACTTCAGCAGGGTTGATTCAACCCCTTACGTCGCTTAATCAGACTTCAAACTACCGAATTATGTCAATTGTTTGTAGTTAATCCTGCCAGTAACCCCTCCAGGGCACCCTTAATTATAATTTATTTTCGATTATTTGAATAAAATTGACTCTACTTAATAAAAAAATCTAAAAAAATTAAAAAAAAAAAACTTCAGCAGGGTTGATTCAACCCTTCAAGTGGCTTAATCAAACTCCAAACTGCAGAATTATGTCAATTTTTTGCAGTTGATCCTACCAGCAACCCCTCCAATGCACCATCAATTATAATTTATTTTCGATTATTTGAATAAATTTGACTCGACTTAATTAAAAAAATCTAAAAAAATTAAAAAACTTCTGCAGGGTTGATTCAACCCCTCAAATCGCTTAATCAGACTTCAAACTGCCGAATTATGTCAATTGTTTGTAGTTAATCCTGCCAGCAACCCTTCCAGGGCACCCTCAATTCTGATTTATTTTCGATTATTTGAATAAATTTGACTCGACTTAATAAAAAATCTAAAAAAAAAAAATAAAAAAAACTTCTGCAGGGTTGATTCAACCCCTCAGGTCGCTTAATCAGACTTCAAACTGCCGAATTATGTCAATTGTTTGTAGTTTATCCTGCCAGCAACCCCTCTAGGGCACCCTCAATTATAATTTATTTTTGATTATTTGAATAAATGTGACACGACTTAATAAAAGAATCTAAAAAATTAAAAAAAAAACTTCTGCAGGGTTGATTCAACCCCTCAAGTCGTTTAATCAGACTTCAAACTGCCGAATTATGCCAATTGTTTGTAGTTAATCCTGCCAGCAACCCCTCCAATGCACCCTCAATTCTGTCATATTTTCGATTATTTGAATAAATTTGACTCGACTTAATTAAAAAAAATCTAAAAAAAATAAAAAACTTCTGCAGGGTTGATTCAACCACTCAAGTCGCCCAATCATACTCCAAACTGAAGAACTGTGTCAATTGTTTGTAGTGGATTCTGCCAGCAACCCCTCCAGTGCACCCTCAATTCTGTTATATTTTCGATTATTTGAATAAATTTGACTCGGCTTAATAAAAAAATCTAAAAAAAAAAATAAAAAAACTTCTGCGGGGTTGACTCAACCCCTCAAGTCGCTTAATAAGACTTCAAGCTGTAGAATTATGTCAATTGTTTGTAGTTAATCCACCTTTCAGTCCCCAGAGCATCCTCAATTTTGTAATTACTTCATATTCGAAAAATATTTTTTTTTTGAAAATTAATCGATAAAGAAATAATTTTTTCTGTAACAGCCGAGCACGATTATTTGATTTTTGGTTTGGAATACGATTTACGAGACAATTTCTAATAATATTATAATTAATAGTTTCCTGAATGGTATACAAAAAATAAGCAGTGAAATTAATTTAAAAAAAAATAACACACAACGCTTTATGGAAACATTGCACTTTAATTTGTAAACACGAAATCGCGGATTATTTAATTACATCGACTAATTAATTAACTTCACCATTAACAAGAAAACCAGAGCAAACGAGAATTTCGCCGAACCCCTTTTGAATAAATAACGGGCACGCTCCGAATTAGGCCCTAACGGTATTAACGCGCGAGCGAGCGTCTCCCTGCAATTTTAATGGGCGCGCACATATAAAAAAATTAAGACGAACTTTCCGCAAAACCGTAACATCCCGCAGGTGAAAGTTTCTTCCCCCTCTCTAAATAGGCATTAGGGTTTGAAAGTGCGGCCCGCCATCTGCAAACGATGCTGATGATCGAAACTTCGCACGTTATTAATAAATGTGATTTATTGGTTGAATGCGTGGCCACGCACTGGCTTTCGATTTTTTTAAATTAAAAATCGATATGAAATAAATTATTTTTTTATATATGTAGAATTCCTAACAACAATTTAACCTGAAGTTGATCGCTAATTATAAAATGCTTGTGTTTTATAGCAATACGTTCTATTTAATAATAATAATAATAATACGTCTCAATAGCTGGCATAGTTTTAATTTGCGAATCATCATAAACTCATACAGACGGATCTATGGTCGATAGACTACTAATAAACAATAGTGTTTATTAGTAGTCTGTCACTAATAAACACTATTGTACATATTGTTATAATAAATTTTGTTGTCATATTATCTGAATAAAGTTGTTTGTATATATTAAACTTCTCAATAAAGAAAAATAAAACGCGTATTATTATTTATGAATATAAAAATAATTCATTTTATTTATATTTTATATAAAAATAATTCATTTTATTTATATTTTACATATCGTTTAATAAATATTTCTGTGTATAAAAAACAACTAACACAATTAATCCGTATTAATATTTAAATCACCTTCTGTGGCCTTTTCTCTCGTTAAAAATTCAAGCATTAAACTAGCCTCTTAATTTATATCCGTTCTCATCGGTTTCTATTTTTTTTTTTAAGTTTTTAATTAACCCAAAATCAATCTCTTTTGAATAAAGCATTGAGTATAGCGCCGATTCCCATGAATAAATATGAGCGTTTAGCCCTGGACGTGCTAAATTATTAACAGACACGAATCGATGGGGAGATCGTTTCGGGATTAAATTGTAAACGTCATGCGAGTATTTTGTTGTTGTTGTTGTTGCTGAATAAAATAAAATGTGCATGCATTTTTTTAAAGTTGTATGTATTGGTTGTATTTAATAGCGAATATTGATGTTTCGATTAACGAATTTTGAGGTGGGGCATGAAATTTATGGATGGCTTCTAATTTAATTTAAAAAAATAAAATAAAGAAGCAGAATTCTGGAAATTAACTTAAGTTCTTAATAATTCATCTCATAAGAAACCAAATGTATCTAACATTAAAGTTTGTGAAATTCCATTTTGAAATTAATCGATCCTGATGATGAAATCCGTGCTCATATTTTAATTTTACAAATAAAGAAATAGTAATCTCCTGGAAATTGTCTTAAATTGTTGTTAATACATCTATTAATAATACATAAACATGTATTAACAATAAATATATGAGGCCGTTTAGGAATAAATAATAAAATAATAAATTCATTGCCCGGCGCATCCACCATTGTTAATGTTCCATCTACGAACGGTAACCCACGAAAATTTAGAAAAAATAAAAATGGTAGCGTTCTGGAAATTATCTTAAATTATTGATAATGCATCTAGTAATAATATAAAATATATTAAAAATTACATTTGAATCGCGATAAAGCTTGGCAAATTCCACTTTGAAATTGACTGCTCCCGATGATGAAATCAATGAATGGCTTATAATTTAATTTAAAAAAAATGCAGCTTTTTTAGAAAATATCTTAAATTGTTAATAATGCATTTAGTAACAATATAAAAACAAGAAATCGAACTTATCTCACGGCGAAGTTTGTCAAATTCCACAATGAAGTTGACTGCTCCCGTTGATAAAATCATTGAATGGCGTATAATTTAATTTAAAAAAATTAAAAAATAGCAGCTTTTTGAAAAATGTCTTAAATTGTTACTAATGCATTTAGTAACAATATAAAAATAAGAAATCGAACATATCTCACGGAAAAGTTTGTCAAATTCCACAATGAAATTGACTGCTCCCGATGATGAAATCAATGAATGGCGTATAATTTAATTAAAAAAAAAAATAAAAAAATGTCAGCTTTTTGAAAAATATCTTAAATTTTTACTAATGCATTTAGTAACAATATAAAAATAATAAATCGAACTTATCTCACGGCAAAGTTAGTCAAATTTCGCAATGAAATTAATTGACTGCTCCCATTGATGAAATCAATGAATCGCTTATAATTTAATTAATTTAATTTTTAAAAATAAAAAAATAGCAGCCTCTTGGAAAATGTCTTAAATTGTTACTAATACATTTAGTAACAATATAAAATTAAGAAATCGAACTTATCTCGGCAAAGTTTGTCAAATTCTACAATGAATTTGACTGCTCCCGATGATGAAATCAATGAATGGCGTATAATTTAATTTAAAAAATAAAAAAATGTCAACTTTTTGGAAAATGTCTTAAATTGTTACTAATGTATTTAGTAACAATATAAAAATAAGAAATCGAACTTATCTCACGGCAAAGTTTGTCAAATTCCACAATGAAATTGACTGCTCCCGATGATGAAATCAATGAATGGCGTATAATTTAATTTAAAAAAATAAAAAAATGTCAGCTTTTTGGAAAATGTCCTAAATTATTACTAATGCATTTAGTAACAATATAAAAACAAGAAATCGAACTTATCTCACGGCAAAGTTTGTCAAATTCTACAATGAAATTGACTGCTCCCATTGATGAAATCAATGAATGGCTTATAATTTAATTTTTAAACATAAAAAATAGCAGCCTGCTGGAAAATGTCTTAAATTATTACTAATGGATTTAGTAAATATATAGAAATAAGAAATAAAATTTATCTCGCGATAAAGTTTGTCAAATTCCATGTTGAATTTGACCGCTCACGACGTTGAAATCCGTGAATTGCTTATAATTTAATTTAATAAAATAAATAAATAAAAATCTTCTGAAAATCATAAATCATTGTTAATGCACATAGTTATAACAAAGAAACTTAATTTGTTGTCAGAAAACGTACTACTGTGTGTAATAATATAATTATAAACGAATTTCCCGGCGCATTCACCATAGTTCAAGCGCCTGGCACAAAAATTCGTGGCTGGAACGACATTAACACTGTTAGTTTGATCTTTGAATGGCTTACAATGGTTTGATAATGATGCGTTAATGTCGTTGAAATAATGGTTACTAAAAAAATTGCAGTTGTAGAAAGAAAAAATGAAAGTGAACTAATTCAAATAAATTAAACAAAACGATTTTGAAAATAATTAATAAATCATTCCTTCTTTTAACTACTGTAACATTTTGACTTATGTTATGTACTTATGACTTGTATCTATGTACTTATGTAACATAAGTCAAAATGTCACAGTAGCTAAAAAGGGAATATTTTTTTAATTTATTTTCAAATTCTTTTTACTCAATTTACTTTGAAAATAATTCATTTATTCGATTGAATAATTAATTAATTAATTCAATTTTAATAAATGAAACACTTTTTTACTTTGTTTGTATAATTCGTATTGTTTTATTGTCGACTATAGTTTCTACAACCTTAACGTGTCATTCATTATTGAAACTAAACTTGTTTCATTTATTGAAATTGAATTACAATGTATAACAAAGTAGAAGCCTCAACAATTAACAAATTAATTAATTATTTTCTCTTTAGCTAAAATGAAAGCGTTTTTTTTTTTCTATTGTGATTAATATTATTATTACTAATCAACGTGAGATAAAATAATCAAAAAAAAAAAGAAAATATAACAGGTGTGCTAAAAAATTACCATTGCTATACATGCTGATCGTCGTTGCGTGCGAAAGCCGTTGCTTTCCATGCCGGTTCCCATTCAACATCCCCACTTCTCACCCTTGTAAAAATTGCAAAAACGGTCCGAATTATTACCAAAAAAATAAAAAAAAACGCATTTACTAAACCGGCGCCCGGTTTAATTCATTTGTTTGTGCGCGATGTTCGCCTTTCGTAATGCCCCACTCACGTGTTCGACGACTCGACGGGAAATTACAGCGCGCATGTGGCACGAATATCGATACATACACTCACACACGATAATTTCATTTTTATATGTCTCCAATAAAATAAACGCGGTGGTTAAAGTTTTGTTGGGGGGTTGAATATGACAAAATCAATCGGTTGTTTTTTTCTTGTGTCGTTTGACGCGCGGAAATAAAAATTGATTGGTTCGGTTTTGTTGTTGCGTTAATCTGGGCTTACTTATTTGCTCGCTGACGATAAAGAATTGATCGCGGGGTAAACGAAATGACGACAGTGGGAATAATTTTTTTTGAAATGCGGTGTTTATTATTAGGTTTTTTTTTTGTAATCTATTTCTAAAATTGATTTAAAGAAAAAATGGCGCGATTCATTACTAATCGCACCAATTTGACTTCAAATCTATTTTTAGAAGGGAATTGTATATAAAATGTAATATAAATAATACTTTATGGTGTTAGTCTTTCCTGGAATGTCAACCAGAGGTCTTTCTGCCCTATCTTGATTTTTTGTTTGTTTCATTTTTCTTTCTATCAGTATATAGTACTTTGTATATATGCCTATACCTACCCTTCACTTCCCTATATTATATATAATATAGGGAAGTCAGGGTAGGTGTGTGACACCATTAGATACCAAACAGGAAAATTGCTATATTGATCTAAGGATGGAGCATTAATGGCCTAGGCCTGTGCAGCTTGCGCACCTCACACAAAACCGTAACCATAGATGTCTTTCAGCCAAAGCCTTATATTTAAAAAGCTATTGTAAAAGATACAAAAGGTGTAAAAGATTGTTGTTTGAAGATTGAATAAAACACAGTTTTTTATTTATATATTTTAATACCTAATTGTTATCAAAAAAAGTTGCAACCACCGAATGGCGTAGAAGTAACGTTTACGCGCTTTAGCTTTTAAGTCGGTATGCGCCATAACTGAAAGCTTCAAAGTGTTTGGTCACATAATTAATGGAGTAAGTTCGATGGAATAAAATCTTGACTGCATAACCTTGAATATGAGATCACTATTGCTCGCTATAATTGCCTTATCTCGAATAAGATCGCTATGGCTCGCTAATGTTGCCTAATTTTGATTTTGAAGATAGCTATAACTCGAAATTATTGCCTAATTTCGATTTTAAGATCACTATAGCTCAATATTATTGCCTAATCTTCAGTTTAGGATCACTATAGCTCAAAATTGTTGCCTAATCTCGATTTTTAGATCACTATAGCACGATACTGTTGCCTAATTTTGGGATTAAGATCACTATAGCTCGATATTATTGCCTAATCTTCAGTTTAGGATCACTATAGCTCGAAATTGTTGCCTAATCTCGATTTTTAGATCACTATAGCACGATATTGTTGCCTAATCTTGTGTTTAAGATCACTATAGCACGATATTGTTGCCTAATCTTGTGTTTAAGATCACTATAGCACGATATTGTTGCCTAATCTTGTGTTTAAGATCACTATAGCACGATATTGTTGCCTAATCTTGGGATTAAGATCACTATAGCTCGATATTATTGCCTAATCTTCAGTTTAGAATCACCATAGCTCGAAATTGTTGCCTAATCTTGTGTTGAAGATCACTATAGCTCGATATTATTGCCTAATCTTCAGTTTAGGATCACTATAGCTCGAAATTGTTGCCTAATCTCAATTTTTAGATCACTATAGCACGATATTGTTGCCTAATCTTGTGTTTAAGATCACTATAGCACGATATTGTTGCCTAATCTTGTGTTTAAGATCACTATAGCACGATATCGTTGCCTAATCTTGTGTTTAAGATCACTATAGCACGATATTGTTGCCTAATCTTGGGATTAAGATCACTATAGCACGATATTGTTGCCTAATCTTGAGTTTAAGATCACTATAGCACGATATTGTTGCCTAATCTTGAGTTTAAGATCACTATAGCACGATATTGTTGCCTAATCTTGGGATTAAGATCACTATAGCTCGATATTATTGCATAATCTTCAGTTTAGGATCACTATAGCTCGAAATTGTTGCCTAATCTCAATTTTTAGATCACTATAGCACGATATTGCTGCCTAATCTTGTGTTTGAAATCACTACAGCTCAAATTTGTTGCCTAATCTCGATTTTTAGATCACTATAGCACGATACTGTTGCCTAATCTTGGGATTAAGATCACTATAGCTCGATATTATTGCCTAATCTTCAGTTTAGGATCACTATAGCTCGAAATTGTTGCCCAATCTCGATTTTTAGATCACTATAGCACGATATTGTTGCCTAATCTTGAGTTTAAGATCACTATAGCACGATATTGTTGCCTTATTTTGTGTTTAAGATCACTATAGCTCGATATTGTTGCCTAATCTTCAGTTTAGGATCACTATAGCTCAAAATTGTTGCCTAATCTCGATTTTTAGATCACTATAGCACGATACTGTTGCCTAATTTTGGGATTAAGATCACTATAGCTCGATATTATTGCCTAATCTTCAGTTTAGGATCACTATAGCTCGAAATTGTTGCCTAATCTCGATTTTTAGATCACTATAGCACGATATTGTTGCCTAATCTTGTGTTTAAGATCACTATAGCTCGATATTATTGCCTAATCTTCAGTTTAGGATCACTATAGCTCGAAATTGTTGCCTAATCTCAATTTTTAGATCACTATAGCACGATATTGTTGCCTAATCTTGTGTTTAAGATCACTATAGCACGATATTGTTGCCTAATCTTGTGTTTAAGATCACTATAGCACGATATCGTTGCCTAATCTTGTGTTTAAGATCACTATAGCACGATATTGTTGCCTAATCTTGGGATTAAGATCACTATAGCACGATATTGTTGCCTAATCTTGAGTTTAAGATCACTATAGCACGATATTGTTGCCTAATCTTGAGTTTAAGATCACTATAGCACGATATTGTTGCCTAATCTTGGGATTAAGATCACTATAGCTCGATATTATTGCATAATCTTCAGTTTAGGATCACTATAGCTCGAAATTGTTGCCTAATCTCAATTTTTAGATCACTATAGCACGATATTGCTGCCTAATCTTGTGTTTGAAATCACTACAGCTCAAATTTGTTGCCTAATCTCGATTTTTAGATCACTATAGCACGATACTGTTGCCTAATCTTGGGATTAAGATCACTATAGCTCGATATTATTGCCTAATCTTCAGTTTAGGATCACTATAGCTCGAAATTGTTGCCCAATCTCGATTTTTAGATCACTATAGCACGATATTGTTGCCTAATCTTGAGTTTAAGATCACTATAGCACGATATTGTTGCCTTATTTTGTGTTTAAGATCACTATAGCTCGATATTGTTGCCTAATCTTGTGTTTAAGATCACTATACCACGATATTGTTGCCTTATCTTGTGTTTAAGATCACTATAGCACGATATTGTTGCCTAATCTTGTGTTTAAGATCACTATAGCTCGATATTGTTGCCTAATCTTGTGTTTAAGATCACTATAGCACGATATAGTTGCCTTATGTTTAAGATCACTATAGCTCGATATTGTTGCCTAATCTCGATTTTTAGATCACTATAGCATGATATTGTTGCCTAATCTTGTGTTTAAGATCACTATAGCACGATATTGTTGCCTAATCTTGTGTTTAAGATCACTATAGCTCGATATTGTTGCCTAATCTTGTGTTTAAGATCACTATAGCACGATATAGTTGCCTTATGTTTAAGATCACTATAGCTCGATATTGTTGCCTAATCTCGATTTTTAGATCACTATAGCATGATATTGTTGCCTAATCTTGTGTTTAAGATCACTATAGCACGATATTGTTGCCTAATCTTGTGTTTAAGATCACTATAGCTCGATATTGTTGCCTAATCTTGTGTTTAAGATCACTATAGCACGATATTGTTGCCTTATCTTGTGTTTAAGATCACTATAGCTCGATATTGTTGCCTAATCTTGTGTTTAAGATCACTATAGCATGATATTGTTGCCTTATCTTATGTTTAAGATCACTATAGCTCGATATTGTTGCCTAATCTTGTGTTTAAGATCACTATAGCATGATATTGTTGCCTTATCTTATGTTTAAGATCACTATAGCTCGATATTGTTGCCTAATCTCGATTTTTAGATCACTATAGCATGATATTGTTGCCTAATCTTGTGTTTAAGATCACTATAGCACGATATTGTTGCCTAATCTTGTGTTTAAGATCACTATAGCTCGATATTGTTGCCTAATCTTGTGTTTAAGATCACTATAGCACGATATTGTTGCCTTATCTTGTGTTTAAGATCACTATAGCTCGATATTGTTGCCTAATCTTGTGTTTAAGATCACTATAGCACGATATTGTTGCCTTATCTTTTGTGTTTAAGATCACTATAGCTCGATATTATTGCCTAATCTTCAGTTTAGGATCACTATAGCTCGAAAATGTTGCCTAATCTCGATTTTTAAATCACTATAGCACGATGTTGTTGCCTAATCTTGGGATTAAATCACTATAGCTCGATATTGTTGCCTAATATCATGTTTAAGATCAGTATAGCTCAATATTAATTGATTAAGATCACTATAGCTAGATATTGCTATCTAGTCTTATTTTTAAGATCACTATAGCTCGATTTTGTTGCTTAATCTTGTGTTTAGGATCACTGTAGCTCGATATTGTTGCCTAAACTTGAGTTTAATGTACTCTTAACAGTTTATCAAGTAGGTGAATAAAAAAAAATACAAACTCAAAACAACAACTCGATCGTTTAAAATAATCCCCGCGTAACAATTTCATCAACCCGATGATTTTAGGGGGGAGTGTCGTAAAAAGGCGTCGGTTTCTCGGCGCATTAAATTCCGGTGGAAATAATCTCGCGAATCTTCGAAGGCACGTACTCTTTTTTTTAAATTGAAGAAAGCGCGCGCTGCCGTTTTACGACCTTCCCGCGATAAAGCAGAAATGAATTACACTTTACTGCCCCTCTCGCTTGATTAATATTTAAGTCGGCGCCGACGACACGCGGGTTATTATTAAGTAGTAATGAAAATTTAAAACGCTCGCGACTGTAGTTGTAATTGTGTTTATTCGGCGAGATTTGATAGCTTCTCACTTTTTCTTTTTAAATGTAATTTATTCGAACAAAAAAAAAAACAGAATGAACGTATTTTCATAATTTCTTTACATATGTATTCGGGGTAAATGTTGATTAGTACTTACAATCGAAAAACACGAAGCAATTACAAAACTTTATTATATAAACTGTAATGATATGATTAAAGTGTAGGTTAAATTTAATAATTATTTTATTGTTCATTTGTTTAAAGTGCTGACGTTACATAAGTCAAAGTATCATAGTAATTAAAGAGAAAATGATTTAATAATTATTTTCAAATTCTTTTTATTTAATTTATTTTTCAATGTATATTGTATAATTTTCGTCATCCTTGCGCAGGGGCCATGCTAATCTTCTCTGTATCGTTCCAATTTTATTATAATGCTACAATTGTTTCGTCATACTTTGACTTCTTAAAGAAATGATATCTACAATTAAAATCCTGGAGTGTATGGAAATTAATAAGAGAAAACACACAGTATGTTTGATCTCTGAGAAGACTTATCAAATTCGCCTCTCTTAAATTTAAAATTGTATGAAAATCCCACCCCCTCATTAATTCAATCTATTCCTGACAAATTTTAAATATCATTTCTTCACCTGAAGAATTCACAGTGTGACGAAACGATTGTAACCTTATACAATATATATTTGAATGTGTTTAAATTGCTTTGCTCATATAAAAGTGGAGATGAACTTTCAACAATTATCAGCCTTATCAAGCAGCAGTTGTTTTTAACAATCGAGACGTGGTAGAAATGTATTCAGTTCGTAAAAGCTTGCCGATTTTTTTTTATTTATAATGACAACTTACAAAGCACAAAAACCGATACAAAAATAATAAAACTATTATATTTTTTATATATAAAATGTATAAACAAAAACAAGAAAATACATTTAATATTTTTAATGCAATTCCACATATCGTTTTTTTTTTTTTTTTTCAATAAAGTAAATTGTGTAAATTCCTATGTAATATTATTGTCAAACGCACAAAATAAATTTGTTTCAATTCCGAAAACGCTATTTTTATTATTATTTTTAAAACGTTTATATAAAATCCAGCGCATTCCGATTCCGGGAAAGTGCTGCGGGGTGCAACGCGCAGTAGAAATAAAGGGTCGTGCTTCCATTATGCATGAAACAGCAACAGCTGGCCTCGCATGACGACCGCTTGTTTCCATTTGCGTGTTCCGTAAATTCGACTTATTTATTCACAAAGATAATTCGCTTTCAAAAAAAATATACAAGTGTTAAATGTATAATAAAGGTTTTATTTTATTGAATATGTTTTTTTGGGAGTTTTAATGTATGCATAAATCATCCCTCAGGAGCTCCCGTGTATATATGGAGTTGTACTGATACGGCTCAGTCTTGTTTAAGTCCTCTGTTGTTAAACAATTTTTACGTACCGTTTTCACCGGGATTTAAAATAATCGCGTTCGGTGAAGGACGCGTACAATTTATTGGTTCGGAACAAAAATCCGCACATTAAGTAAAAATTGTTTAACAACCAAGGACTTACAGGCCAGAGCTGTATTGATGAGAGATAAATCCCGAAACACGTGTCTACAGATAGTCTTGTAATTATTTTAATAAAATATTCAGCCACCATTCATCTGGCGTATAGATTGCCATTTCGGTTTTTCGAACCTCATCAGATTTTAATTATTATTTATGGTTTCCTTTCATTAAATAGTTTCGACTCAAACCGTTGCAGTATACAGTAGTACAGGTGTGCAACATACATATATCTATTGTGTAATTTAATGTCCGGGGTGTATATGTTCGGGAAGTAGTTGTTTCAATAGATGTTTGTCAAAAACTCGGAGTGTAAATGATTTTTACAGTTCTTAAAATTATTGCCAGAAATATTTCTTCTTTAATTTTATTATATTTTATATAACTGCAAATATGTGAATCATCTCTGTTTTATTTTACATAATTATTTTATTTTCTAAATTATATTTACAATCAGTTGTATTAATTATGAAAAAACCATATCGATTTCAATACTGATAGATTTTGTCAATTCTAATTTTGAAGTTTTTGTTTATATTAACAGTTTTAGCTTATTCATGACAATGTCATTATTTAAATTAAGGATTTTTTTTATATTTTATTATATTTTACATATATATGTATATTTTTCCAAATTATATGAATAATCAGTTTAATTACATGAAACCCCGAGATTTCTTGTTTATGAATGCATTAAAACTCAAACAACGAGATTTGCTTTTATTCATCCCGCAGCATAATGCATGGAATAATAATGAAGGGAAAAAAATGAAGTTAATAACACACGTGCGAGATTCATTTTTTGTCGCGAAAATTTTAACATACACGGACTGTCCGTAGCTGGAAACACGTGCGCAACGTAATTACGATTCCTAAATAAATACAACACAATCGCCCGGCGCATTCACCATAATTTAAATTTCGAATTCGGACTAATGTAAGTCTATTGGCAAATATAATCCAGAATTAAACTTTATATTGTAATGTACCTAAGTAAATTTTATAATAATAATTTACATTAGTATTACTACTATTATTTTTATAAGTATTTCATGTATTTTTCGTACGATGCGTATTTTTTTATTATTTTGTTATGTTGCTAGATTAACAAATCAAAATAATTCGAAAAATACGCACCTTTTCGTACGTTGCGTATTTTTCGAATTATTACGAGACCAAAAATGAATGTTTCTTAAAGGACATCTAAATTCAGTCCGCTGCTGCACCCTCAGTGCGCGAGGCGGGGGTTGCAACTTTGAAATTTCAAATTAGAAAACCCATTTTTTTATTCAAGAATCTTCCAGGGATTAAAATACACACGATATTTATGAGACGTTATTTTTATTCGTAACAAAATTTAAATTTAATTTGATTTTAAAAATTAATGTTTCCTTTAATTTCTATTTGTATTATTTAACATAGAAATAAAACCGATTTCTTTACTCTAATGAGTCAATATTTACAAACCACAGTGATGTTAGCCCCCATGATATTCATTATTGAAGTGTAGAAAATCATCAATGGATTCATGAAGTAAATCACCAGCATCCTTGGTTAGTTAATGTTTGGTGAGGTTAACTACACTCTGAGTAAAACGGACATGATATTGTTGCACCAATGTTACATTAACGTACGAATAAAGAATGCTTACGCCACAGACATGTACACATATATATATATGCCAGGAGTCAACAATTGCATTTAAGTTAAAGGTCTCAAATTTTTGAGCATTTATTTTAATTAAACATCCCGATGGAGAGACGCTAGTAACTTTATGTATGTTAAATTTAATCTCGTACAGATAAAAATAATGTTACAATAAAATAATTTGTATTTTTATCCATAGAATCCGATTTTTGACTAATTTTTTTTAAATTTAATTAAACACCCCGGTGGAGAGACGCTAGATGAGGGTTCCAATTTTAAATTTCAATTTACTCCCCGCCTCACTCACTGAGGCTGCAGCAGGGGATTGAATTTAAACATCTTCTAAGAAACATTATTTCTTGCTCTCGTAAGGTTTTTCGTAGTTATTTTGATTTTTCAGATAAAATGGTACACCCGGTAGATAGTATCGTTGTCTTACGAATAAACCAAATCTTCGAATTCCTGTCATTCTGATGATAAAACATGCTTGCACTCGCTACTGAATTTTCCACGACTGTATTATCATAACGCCTCTGGCAATCAAGCCAAGAGAATTAAAACAAACAAGTACGTTCTGTCACCTAAGATAAATTGGGGAATCCAGAAGACATGTTAAAAAACTGTGGCACGATTTACACGCAAAAAAAGAATAATATGAAAAAATCAATCATAATTTTCGTCAATTCCTATCAATTCCTAAAAATCAATCATAATTTTCGCCAATTCCTATTGATGAAAATTATGATTGATTTTTTCATATTATTCCTTTTTTGCGTGAATCACTAAATTCTGTACAGTGGCTTCATAATGAAAGGAATAAATTCATTTAAACTGCTGGTAAAAAAAGTTGGTATTTTTTTTTAAACACACTCAACTCTGATATTCAAATATTCTAATCCGCTGCTGACTCACCATGTTCTGGAGCACCTGTAAACAAAATAAATAAAATTTATTAATACATAACTAAGAAGGGTTTATTTGTGTATTGCAAAGTTTTTAAAAATGAATTACTTTAATCTAGAATGAAATTCGGAAAAAAAAACTCTCTCTACCTTAACAAAAATAGAATTAAAGTCTTTTTAACCAATATATTTCCTAGTATTCATTCAAATAAATGTATTCAATTATTTTAGATTAAAATAATGCATATAGTATTAGCACAGATAGACGAACGCCTACATGTATTGTAATTAATTATGTTATATTGTTAAAATTATCAGTTGTAATATCCCAAGGACATTGATAATGCGAAATAATTTAATAAGTTTTCGAAAACACGTTGTTACTTAAAAGCAACGTGCTTGAGAAAACTTAAACAATTATAAATATTTATCAATGTCTGAGGGATATTCGGTACGAACATTTCTTGCAAGTAAATTATTTATTTAACATTATTTATTGAAAATACAATTATTAAAGGAATAGTTTGTAAAATTTAATGACGACGTCAATGCCAAACTGTGAACGTGAGTGACATTTCTATATAACGATTACTGTACGTGTTTATATCGCTTAGCAACATCATAGCGATAAGCTCCCATAAGGTGATTTCAGTGTAAGTTTATGTTGATTGCTTATTTTTGCACACGTGACTGAGAATTAAGCGATTTAATTGGATGCTTATTTCAGCAAGAAATGTTCTGTATAATCTGAATAAAGATGTGTATATATACAGTGTTTTACAAAAGTAACGGATATATTATCTAAAATCGTAAATAAAAATATTTCAGAAAAATTCTTTTATACGTCGATTTTTATTTTTAAATTACTATCCTGACTTACACTTTTCTGCGCCCCACCCCTTTGCCCTTAAAAGGTGATATCTACAATTAAAAAAAAAATGAAATAGCAAAGTAAAGCATTGCGATAACTCAATTGAAAGACTTTTTCATTCTGAAAACAACATTTTTTTTTATCAAAACCGATTAATAAATAATGGCGACATTTTTCAAAATATATTCAAAGAAGAGCGTCAATATTAAAGTTAGGGTTATCATCCCTTAGGGGTGAAGGGGTGGGAGGCTTAAAAATATATGTCAGGATAGTAATTTAAAAATTGCAATTGATGTGTCGAAGCATTTTTCTGAAATATATTATTTACTTTTTCCTCACTTATCACTTGATAAAACATATTTAATAAGCGTTTGTTATAATGGAATCACTTGGTTTTGTTTTGCTAAAATTTCATTATAACAAACGATTTTTCTGAAATATTTCTATTTAAGATTTTATAGAATCTACTTTTTGGAAGCACTATATATATATACAGGGAGGTTTTTTATCAGTATACATTAGGGGAAGTGTATACCTGCAAAAATGCGAGTTAAACGCATTGAACCGATTTTTGTGTGTATGTTTAGTTGATTATTTGGCATATGTGTGTTCAGTTGCGTGTTATAGGCAACCAAACACACATACATCAATGCGTTTGACTCGCCTATTTTGCAGGTATACATAGGGGAAATGTATACCGATAAAAAAAGCTCTCTGTATATGTTATAACATAGATTTTCACGGGCGTAACGTGTTGACGCATTTATTCGGGATTGATCCCGCGTATATTCTTGGAACTGGTCCATTAAATCTTCTGATCGACATTTCGATGACGTCGCAGTCATCTTCGTCAGGAATAAACTATTTAATTTTATTGCTCTAGCAACCACTTATTAGATTTTTACGCATTGCTACTGCTGAGAACATTCGCCAAGAAGTAGCGACTATTTTAAAAAAACTAAACCACCACCAAGTAACCTAACAAAAAAAAGAAATATCATATATATATATATATATATATATATATATACATCTTTATTCAGACAACAGATAATATAAAATAATATAAGATAAATAATTACAAAACATAAGAAAATAGTATGCATTCACTAGGTCGCAGTTATTTAAATAAATTAAATTATTTTTGAATAATTTTTAATGTCTTGCTTCCCTGTCATTAAAAATAATATTAATCCAATTTTATCAGAAGAGTTACTTTCTGTTTTTTTTTTTATTTTTAAAATATGAATCAAATAATATTGAATTTTATAATATTTATTATACACAAAATTCCGAACTAACAATGGGAAGGTCCTTTTCATACGCACGAAATTAAAATTGTTTGAATTATTAACGATCATAATTACTTATTGAGCGAGTTATTAATATTATTATATACATTTCAGTTTCTACGTAAATACTCAAACGAATCGATTTCGATGTTTGGTTGGTTTTCAAAATGTAATATTTTTTTATGTAAATATAATGAACGTAATTACGCGCGTGATTAATTATTAGCTGATTTCTACATGAATACATTAGAAGAAACGTTTTTTGAAAAACCAATGTTATCAAAAACACATGTCGCGATATAATCGGCGATTTTCCTAAAAAGTACAGATAATAGACCGCGACCGTACCAGCGCAGCATGGGTGCGACCCTAGGAACTCTGTTAATGGTGGCTACGTGCCTAAAGACGATTTTCTGTGAAAGAGTGCTCAAATAGTTTTAAAATTGTTTCATAACTTTTTTTATATAATTCTTGGATTTTTAGACATCTGCTAGCACTAAATATTTCCTATGGAAAATGTATAATTAGACAGTGTTGTCATATTTTGTATATTTGTAACCTTGTGGATGCTTTTATTAAGGGATGGAATGCACCGCCCCTTACCCCTCCTACACACGGGGGAGATTTGTAAAACTTTGTAAATATTTGTAAATAGTGTTCCTCGAGTCGTTGAAGAATAAACATCGAAAATTCATAAACTTTTTTTTTATCTTTAACACCCAACGAGACTTTTGCAAGAATTAACAACGCATATTCATTTCTTTGTGTTAATGTTAATTGTTAATTTTTAATTCTTTGTGTTAATTTTTAAATTAGCTTATATGATTTGTTTACTTTTACCTGGTCTGTGATTTCATCTGTGATATATTATTGTTTAAATCATTATATATACTTGTTTGCTAATTTATTTAGGTATTGATTTGCTTATTTAGTTATTATTTTATTTTATTATTTATTTTATCAATATTTAGTTCAATTTTATGGCATAATTTATTTGTTTAATGTCACTGAGATTACCGTTTTTGATATTTCAATTATTTTTTCATCGTTAGAGTCGACCACTTGGGTTAATTTTTATTTTGCAGTTTCCGCTACAGATATTAAAATATGTTATATATGTAAAACTGTATTATTCTGTTTATATGTGATTTACAGTCAGGCTATTTTTTTAAACATTTTGAATATTGTTATTATTCTGTATAAAGGTGATTTACCGTAAATAAATGAATTGAATTGAATTAAATATTACATTTTCGTATAGGTATGTTGACGATATAATGCATGAATCTTTGAAGCAATTTTTTATGCGAATAAACTTATTGTTATTGTTATATTTGAAAAACATATTTTGTTATTAAAAATAATTACATCCTTTCTTCACACTTTATTTTCTAATACTTAGATATATATTTCGAGTACTATGCTCTCATTATCAATAACAACTAGTTGTTCTTCGAAATATATCTCTAATCATTAGAAAATAATGTATCAAGAAGGAATACAGCAGTGTTAATTATTTTGATTATACTTTTCGCATAACTCAAAACCAATGATTGATTGTTATAAAATATCAATGCAAACGGCGCATTTTTCTATTTTCTTTTTTTATAATAATAAGTCTCGGCGCAAATAAATCTTATTGAATTTTCATTCTGATGATAAAATATGCTTGCACTCGCTGCTGAATTTTCCATGAACTGTATTTTCATAACGCAATAATACCTTTAAATATTAAATTTCCATCGCCGCTTCGGCGCGATTTTAAGATTTATTGACACGAGCGTGAATCAACCCGTGAAAACGTCGCAGGCGTTTTCAAATATTTATTCATCATGAAAATCCAGAGAGTCTGTATTTCTTGGTATAAGTATAAATAAATAAAGAACACTTCGTTTGTTTCGCAAATTGTTCGTATATATATATATATATATATATATATATATTTGTTTCGTTTGTTTCGCAAATTTTTCGTATTTTTTTTTTTTTTCGTTTGTTATTAAAACATATTAAATTATTATACGATAAGAAATATTTCATAATAATAATTTAAGTAATTTACCTCTGATTTACGTAGAGTGTATATAATTGTCATTTTTGTGTAATTATAATCACCAAAGCCTCCCTTTCCACATGGATATCAAGTGGTCGAAGGCATAGCATGACTTCCATCGCCATTGTCGGAGTAGTGTGCATTTGTACAGGCTATTCCGTACGGTAAATGTTAAATTTTACGTGAACGTTAAGTTTATAATTTCGCATCTATTGTAAATCCTGCTTAGAGTGTGATAATAAAAATTACCATACACAGTTAAACTCAATATTTCTCTTACAGATAGCGCTGAATATTGGAAATATTCAAAATATATACTTTTTCACATTCAAAGATTATTCTCAACAATTATAAATTAATTTTTGTTATTCCATTTTATGCATACGAGCGATTAGTGTATTATTTTATCACTAAAGAAATTGGGTTGTTCTTGTATTAAGAAAAACACTTATATTTCATCAGTTGAACAAGACAGTCAATTCTAAATCTAAATAGAAAAGAGTATTCATTCACTTGGTCACAATTATTTAAATAAATTAAATAAAAATTATTTGAAAATAATTAATAAATTCTGAATCTTTAACTTATATGAAATAAATATGAATAAATTATTAAAAATCAACCAATAAAACACAGATTAGATTGAATAACTAGTCGAGAATTTAAAGTTATTCAATCTAATCTGTGTTGTTTTATTGGTTGATTTTTAATAATCTATTCATATTTATTTCATACAATATGAACTACCAATGTCTAAATATTAAAAACATTAAATACTTTAACTTATAAATTATGTATGTTTCACACTGTAAATTAATTTATTAAGTATCAAAAAAATATCAAATAAAACGTTTAACCATGTAACTGGACCCAAGTTGGCTAAATTGCATTTTCGAAAATTTTGAATTAAATTAAATAACCGTAACGACAAACATCATCGTACGTTACGTAAGCATGAGTAAATTATCAAAAGTGTACGCTTTGTTTGGCTCACACATTTTTGTAAAAGAAAACAACTTTTTTTGGCATTATCACATTATTACATAATCATATTATGGTTGCGAGAAATACAATATTTTGTAAGAAGGAATCGATTTGTAACGGTTTCGAGCAAATTTTGTGGGGAGGGTAGGTATACGCTGGAATATGGGACTCGATGAATATTTTATTTTTTTTTTTTTATTTAATTTATTTTTAATAATTCTGACCAAGTGAATAAATACTTTTTCCCATTATTATGAATATTTCATTTCGACGCTTGAAACGAAACGAAACGAATTTCAATACACAAATCAAACTAAAACACTCACGAAACGTAAACAATCTATTTTTAACGGTACAACAATAACACCATTCCCTTACGCACGAAATTAAAATCGATTGAATTATTAACGAAAATAATTACTTATTGAGCGCGTTATGAATATTATTATATAAATTTCGGTTTCTACGAAACTGCTCAAAACGGATCGATTTCGATGTTTGGTGGCGTTTTCAAAATGTGATGTTTTTTTTATGTAAATATAATGAACGTAATTACGCGTGTGATTAATTACCTCCGAAAACGTGCTTCGTGAAGTCCTCGTTCCTGTGTCCGTTTATGACCTGCGCCATTTCTGGGGATATTTTCGTCTCAACGACCGCCACCTAAAATTAAAAATAAAAAGATAAATTATTGTATATATTGAATAGTTTTCTCGATAAATATTTAGTTTTTCTCTGGCGAAATTTTTTGAAATATATTCCCATTGTATCCTTTCGGGTGTTGGGTATGAAATATGCCAGATCTACTATTTCAAAATTCAAAAGTAAATTTATTTTTTAAGTTTTTGAAGTTTAATTAGAAGAATTATACGTAAAATGGAAATAACTTCTTGCACTTACAACAAAACAGTATATAATTTGGAATTGCAAACATTATTATTCTCATCATATCATTTTGTAAATATGTGCAGCTATTTTCGTACTAATTCCTTGATATTTGTAAGTTAAGCTTCTAAAATGTGCCGCTCTACACTTGATCCTGACTTTTAGGATTGTGGAATTATTGAAATACTTTCGTATATAAATAGAAAAGAGTATTTGCTCACTTGATCACAGTTATTTGAATAAATTAAATAAAAATTATTTGAAAATAATTATTAACATCTTTAAATTATGTAAGGCATAGCTGTACTGACGAGGAATAGATCCCGAAACACGTGTCTGCAGATGGCCTTAAATTAAGTAACGTTCCTTTTGTTGTTTTTACATTAAATTTTTCTCAGATCAAAATCTGTTGCATTATGCAATATTTTATTGATGTGCAACAGCAGGTGTACATTATGTAATTCAATGTCCGGCGTGGGTATTTGCCTGGGAAGTATTTGTTTTAATGTGCATTTGTTTAAATACGTAACGTAAGTCAAAAGTCGCAGAGCTAAATGTGAAAATAATTTATTAATTATTTTCAAATCATTTTTATTTAATAAATGCACATTAAAACAACTACTTCTCGAGCATATACCCCTCTATACATAGAATGTAGTAGCGTGGGTGAGAGTGAAGTGGGAGGAAATTAAAAAAAAAACAAGAAAGACAAAAAAGCAAATACCCCGCCGGACATAGAATTACATAATGTTTAATTTGATGATAATTGATTGTTATTAGATGTTAAACTTTAAATTATGTGTGCCTTACGATAATTACAGCTTAATTATATTCTTAACAATATAATTTGGAATAATAAATCTCAGAAAGAATATTACATTGACGTGAATTTGTATAAATTTATACTTTATTTGTAATTAAATTTTTATGAAAAAAAAAATACATAAGGGAAATTAAATTCTCATAGTATATCAATTAATTAAAAGAAAATAAAAGCAGAAGGGCAGAAAGACCTATGGTCGATAGCCATTTAACAATTAATTAATTTTTGTGTGATATACATAAGTTACCTTATTGTAAACTTAATTGTTAATAAAGATTGTTATATATATATATATATATTATAAGCAAAAGTTTTCATTGGCAACTGAATTACTAATTTAATCAACAACCAAAACAAACTTCTTAAAAAACTTGTGCAATATTTATTCTTAAAAAAGTTGCGCAATATTTATTTTCATCCTCTCTTCCTCTCGGAATCAATCAACATTCTGCTGCGTGTACGTTGCCGGTTGTTTGGTTATCAAATTACAATCATTTATTATTAATCAATTAGAATTTATCTCCATACCTCCGTTTTCCCCGCTCCACGCACATCCATTAAAACTTTGCCAATTCCGCGAGTTTAGCGGAACGAAAGAGACTGCCGGGACGTTTATTTGCGAAAATTCGTCTCAACGCCGGCTCACTCCGACACCGACTAAACTGACCTTCATCAGTGTGACAAGTTCAATTTGCGCAAACATTCATTGCGTGCTGTGCAATTAAACCAGATGGGCGAATTAGCGATGGTAATAATAGAAGTCGGTGTTATTATAATAATGATGCAAGATTTTGAAATGAAAACAAACACAACGAAATCGAGTGAGGGGAATTTCAAATGTAATAATCCAGTTGGAAATATAAAAAAACACAATAACTAAACCGAGTCGGGGATTTTTAAATATAAGGATCGAAAGGATGAAGAATTAAAAATTTACGTAATAAGGGAATATCAGAAGCAAGGAAAAGTGAAGTAAGGAATAACAGTCTTTCTATTTTGTGATCAATCACTTCACGTAAACTCGAAAATATACAGAAGCAAGGATCCAAATCTTCTAAGGAAATAATTGGCAATCTTTTCAATTAGGAAAAAAAAAATCGATTGAAAATTACATCTTTTTTTTTTTCAACTAAAAATCTTGCCAATTATCTCATATAACTCATACACTCACCTTGAAATAAACCCCTATTCAACAAACTACTTGAACAATCAACATACATATGGGTCTATTCTGTAAGGTAAAAGTTAAGTTAAACATGTATGCTATCACTTAATATAACAGTCTAAGCAGCTTTTGTAATAGATATGTATTACATAGAATCTGAATTTAATTAATAAGGTAAAATTTAAACGTACGGAATAGCCGTAGAAGCAAAATATTTGTAACATAGTTTGAAAATATAAAGAGTGTGTATCGACTCTTAATATATTCAAACTATGTTACAAATACTTTGCTTCTTCGTACGGTTAATGAAATACAACGAAATTATAGGAAACTTTTTTCTCATTAATCAGTTAGTAAAACATTGTTAATATTTAATTTAATATTAATGTTTTACCAAGTGATTGATGAGAAAAACGTAAATTAAAATTAAATTCACTTGGTTTAGTTTTACTTATTTTTAATTTAACTTCAACTAGTTTCGGCTTAATGCCATTATCAAGAATGATGTACAACCGGATATCTGTGAATATAATATGTATCTATCGAGAAGACTATCGTACGTTATGGAACCAACCCTTCGATGTGATCGTACATCGAAAGGTATTTATTTGTTGGTGAGTACGTGAAGTATTAAGTTTTCTATTTCCAATGACTCATTAATTATTATTTATTTCTTTCTTACTACCTTTGCCTTTTTTAATATTATTTTTACCACATTTCTTTCTTTTATCCGTCAATCCTTTCTGAGCATCATTAATAAAATTTTTATTGCAACGCAACCCCGATACATTTCCCACAGCACAATGTTTGTCCAAAAAACACATATAATTTAGTCACAATAATCTTCCCCAAACACAACGTCCTCACGCAACTAATTGATTATTACTATTATTTTTATTATTATTATGTATTTTTTTTAAATGACCAAGTGATTAAATCCTTTTTTTTCTATTATTATTAAATTTATTTAAACAGCTCGTTTTTTTCTAAAACATTTAATAGACCTGTACAAATGAACTGAAATAAAAAAAGTATCACAAAACGGAACGTGTCGAGTTCAATCAGGTCGAATCGATGTCACGTGAGAATTAATTGAAGCTAACGACACTCGGAGGCGCCTGTCGGGTGGGGCGTCGCGACGCTCCGCATGAAATTTATTCACTTGGGCGCGGCGTATTCAAATCGCGCGACCAGCACAAATACGAAACTTTATGTAGAAAGCTTTAAAATTCGAAATTTCAAGAATTCAGTGAGTGTGTAGCACGATATATTTTAATAAATGAAACACTATTTTACTTTGTTTGTACAACTCGGATGCGAGTTTAATTTATTAAAATTGAATTGCAGTGTATAACAAAGTAGAAGCCTCAACAATTATCAAGTTAACAAAATATATATTTGAGATATGGTGAATTTAATTGATGAAATTCTACATATACAAGGTGTACAGAAAATGAGTGAAAAGCTTTAGGTAGCGTGACTCTTTGACCAATTTTTAGATAAAAATATTAACGAAAATAAGTCACACGGTCCTTCCTTGAGCCTCACGGGCCACTTAAAAGAACTATACATTTGGCAACGCTGGATCAAACAAGTGTGCATTTATCCTGTTTATAACTGCTACATCATCCGCTGGAGGTGTTGCATACACCTTTTCTTTTACAAACGAGCGTGCGTCGTTGCCAGATCTATTTTAATTAAAAGAATGCTTCTGATGAAGTTATAAAATTGTAAAAATATCCGATTTATTAATCATTTACATCAATGGAATTATACACGTGTCTAATTGATTGTTAATGCTATTGATTTTTTACAAGATATTTAAAAAACAAAGCTAATTTATAGTCACATATTTAAAATTCCGAAGACCTCGTGAGCCTCAATGAAGAACCATACAACATTTTTTTATTTGGATTTTCTATTAAAAATTAATTAATGAATTGAGTTACCTGAAGGTTTTCACTCATTTTCTGTACACCTTGTATATTTGAGCTAATATCATAAAGATCGACCCATTTTTAAAAATTCGTGATTATCAAAAAAATTTTTTTACAAATCTCAGATGTAAACATTGTGTTTGTTGAATTTTCCGCGTAGATTTTTGCTATGCATTAAACGGTGAACACATTGCAATATATTAAAAAAATTGAAACTACGTCTTTTCGTGGCCATAAAGATTATTAATTTTGGATTTGTACTTTAATAAATACGATTTTTTTTAAATGGGCCCATCATTTATAATAACCCTACTTATTGTTCATAATAAATTAAAGACGACGCAAGCGCCATCTTTTGCATAATTTAAAGTAGCATCAACTAGTTATCCATACACTAGAAGAATGGTTGCTGAACATTTCATTAAATGCCTATTTATTTTATTACGAAGCATTAGACTAGCATCTAGGCTTGCTATACAAGTGCAACTCTCTGAATATCCGGCCACATCCAATTCAGCTTATTGAAAAATTTCCAAACAACAAATCCATTCAATGAAATAAATATGAATAAATTATTAAAAATCAACCAATAAAACACAGATTAGATTGAATAACTTTAAATTCTCGACTAGTTTCGGGTTATTAGCCCATTTTCAAGAGAATTTAAAGTTATTCAATCTAATCTGTGTTTTATTGGTTGATTTTTAATAATTTATTCATATTTAATTCATACAATATGATCAACCAATATCTAAATATTAAAACCATTAAATCCATTCAAGTTAAAATACGGCTAACCTTCTCCAACACTTTTTTTTATTTATTTATTCATTTATTTATTACCCTACAGTTGCAGTACATCCAATGAAAGGGTAACATCAGTTCAAAAGTAACATAAAATTGGCATAAATTAAATAACCAAAAAAATAACACAAACAAAACTAAAGTAGCCGCAGTTATGTAATAAAACATTCGTTTATATGAGTGAATCACCAAATTATTATCGAACAAGGTCTACTCTAAGGTTCTCCCATATCACCGCTCCTCTATAATCTCCTAGTACATGGCATATACCACCCTAATTCCAAACATATCAATAAAATCGCTTATACTCTCCTTAATGTCGATAATACAGCATTAATATCAGCTACCCTTCATAAAGCCTTTAGGTTCACAAGAGCCTTAATTATTAACATTTTGATTGCAAAAATAAAGAAAATTAATCTTGGCCGTATGAATTTATAAAATTAAGCAAACAAAATCGATTCTGTTTGGCTTTCATTTCCACGGCGTGAACGCATCCACAATGCAGCGGGACAGTTGATTAAAATTTAAATGGGGGATCGTGGGAATCTCATGAATATTAAGGCCTTATAATAAATTTAATATTTGGAATTTATGCGCGGCGAAATGCGCACACTTTTATTTATATAATAATTAATTAACGACGTGCATTTTGAATGGATTTGATTTAAGCCATATCCGTTATTAAGCGTAATGTTGTAAAATTTATAGAAAATAACCATTAAGTAAAATATAACACGTTCCAATTCTTTATACATAGTAATTGGAAAAATTGCGTAAGCGCCATCTTTAATCAACTATTGAGGTCCGAGAATTTTTGTTTCGTTCAACAAAGGAAGGAACGCCCTTGTTGTTTTGTGAGAACAGGAAACGAAAATCCTACATATAAATTAATTAATATCCCACTCAATAAATACGATTTTCAAATAGAACTAAAATTAATTATAAAAATTGGGAAAAGATAATGGATATAAACATCATATTATAAATTCATTGCTAAAAAAAAAGGAAATAAATTATAGAACTGGATAGGGTTCATATATAAAATGAAAATTAGAAATGATTAAAAAATATAAAATTGATATATTTTAATTATAAATAAAAAAATACGTGTCATTAAAAGAGATATTTATTTAATGGCAAACGCAGCTCTATAAAATAAATATTAATATAAAAATATAAAATTGAAATATTGTAATTATAAATGAAAAATACGTATCATAAAATGAGATATTTATTTATTGGCAAACGCAGCTCTATAAAATAGATATAAAACATATAATACTCGCACGCAAACGCGTCTAAATTAAAATTAAATAACAAATATACTATGGGAATAAGAGCGAGTAAATAATTTTGAATTTGTAACACTACCAAATATGCTAATGTTAGTTTTAAAATACGTCTAAAATAATAAAGGAGGGGAGGTATAAGATGTTAAGAAATGATGATAAAAAAGAGATTTTTGAGTTTAACGAGGACGAATGATCGAGTTTCATTATCTACATCTCGACGGCATAATTACTCCTATATGTATATATTACTATTTCCCATCTCTCCGATGCGTATGCGAAGCAATATCACGAAGTGCCACGCATTTCTTAGTTTAACAAAATGTATATGTTTCTTAAAGGATAATTAGGGTTAGGAATACTAAAGGGGTGATAGAATTGTAAAATTGGTGATTTAATTTAAGTAATCATAATGGCTAATTTTAACTCATTGTACTCCAGCCTAGTAACTATTAGTGGATAACCAAAAACTCCAATATTATATATTAGTTAAAAAAAAACATACATGTAATCTAAAAGAAAAGTGTGTTATTTTTGGAAGCCACCACCAATATGCAACTAATCCTCAGTTGCATATTGGTGGTGGCTTCCAAAAATAACACACTTTTCAAGTGTGGCAAGTGTCACGAAATTCAATAATTTCTCGTTTTTGTCCTGATATTTTCAATGTCCAAATAAAATAAATAGAATGCAAAGGGTTAATAAATATCAAATGCATTATTGCATTATTTGCAAATATTTATTCGAAATAGCAATTATGATCACTCAAATTAAATCACCAATTTTACCTCATCTCCTGAGTTTTATTTATTGTCCACACATTACTTTTATCAGAAAGAATTACGACACAATAAGTATCGATAATGTATATAGACACAAATAACGAACTTGACGAATTAAATTAACACAACGTATGTAAAATTCAATTTTTGTCAATTTGTATAATACCGGGAGTCGAACTGTTTCATGTGAAAGACATTAAGTAAATTACAATATATTTAAGATTGTTCACATAAAATAAAAAGGTTAACTAAGGCGAAAGGTGGCGCTCGCGTCGTCTTTAAAGGATACAATCGAGAACTTTTCTCACTGCTTTTAATTGAATAAAATGGTTACATAAATTAATATAAAAAAATATGTGTGCCCCGTATTAAAATAAACAGACTATTTTTAAGACCAATCGCTTCTGAAAATACGAGGCAATTAATTTGGATGCAAAAATAAACAAAATAGAGCAGACGTGAGTCTGAGTAAATGGTATTCAAAAATAATAGTTATTGAAAATTACAGGCCGTAGTTCCGCGAATTCTATAAAACCATATTTAAGTATTGATTTAAGGAATATTACAATAAAATAATAATATGAGTGGAAGCTCTTCTCTTTAAGAGCTGCATTAATTCACCATTTAATTTTAATTTTAGAAAATGTTTTTTTAATAATTGTATTTTCAATAAATCATGTTGGATAAATAATTTATTTGCAAGAAATCCTCGAACCGAATATCCTTCAGAATATAAATACTTATATTTATTAAAGTTTCTTCAAACACGTTGCTTTTAAGTAATAAGTAACGTACTTTTTAATATTTATTAAATAATTTTGTATTATCAATATCTTTGGGATGTTATAACTGACAAATTCTTTAAATGTAAATTAAAATAATTAATTATTAATCAATTGAATAATTAATGAATTATTTCCTCTTAAGCTACTGCGTCTTCTGATGGTTATAAAATCGTTTTTAACTAACTAAACATTTTTATTTAAATGTGTATATGTATATACAATAACATATAAAATGATTGGATGAAAGAATTGCGGTCAATAGCCGATTCATTTGCAGAAAATAATTTTAAATATTCTGCAAATGAATCGGCTATCGGCTATCAATTCTTTCATCCAATAATTTCTATTGTCTAGCATTATTATAAGTTTGTAAAATTGTAAAAAGTTTATATGTTCAAATAAATAAATAAATTTATTGCTTATTTGTTGTAAAATGAATATTTAACTCATCTCAATAACTCATCAATAATTATAACTCACTGCAGGAGATTTGGGTGGATTCGTAAAGATTTTAATTGGAAGGATTGTGGATTGGGTTGCCAGTTATATTTTCAAATATGTGCAACCGTAGCCCGGCGCATCCACCATTATTTCCCTACTCTAGAAAACGACGTCCTCTTTTCCTTCCTAATCAGTCGTAATAAAATATCCATTCTCGTGGTTAGTTAATTAATTAATTGAAGCCAACAAACAATTGTCGTTCTCCCTGTCGTTTTCATTAGCCGGCATCTTTCCATTCGGTCTCCCGAGACGAAACGAAATCAAAGTCTATTTTTACCGCAACGGACTGTTGTTTATTGTATGGCGAGAGTGTTTTTCAAATAAGCTACGCGCGAATGAAAAAAAAAAAAATAAAACGAAAACGGTTATTTTCAGCCCGGCTGTAAAGTTCGCGCGTTTCGACGAATGTTGTTGAAATTATTCGACTCGAATAAAGAGGGAAAAAGCAGCTTTGCTCTCTTGCACCTTGTTTGAGTGCGATGCATGATTTTGTATTTTACCACAAAACTCATATGCTGGCACCGGCTATTTTCTTTTTTCATAGCTTTTTTTCCTCAATGACAGATAAATGTCATATGATGAGTGATGAGTGATGTGATAAATGAATGAATAATATATTCATATCCCTAAGACTTATCCAATTATCTCATAAATTAGCCACAAATCGCGCAGCTCAAGACCTGTAGTAGTTTCAGGATAACGGAATTTGGATGACATGTTTGGGTATTTGAATCGAAAATATTTAATGCAAGAAACAAAACAAAAAATTAAAAAAATGTTAAAAATTATATGTTTTTTGCATTAAATATTTTCGATTCAAAATTGTTGCATTATACAGTATGTTATTGTTATACAACAGCAAATGTTTATTATTAGACATTTGTTAAAGTACTTATGTAACATAAGTCATAATGTCACGGAAGCTAAAGGGAAAATAATTTATTAATTAATTATTGTTGATTAATGAGGCACTTAATTTTTGAAAACCCATGATTACTTGAATTAATAAAATATTTATGATTTTCAACACTTTATTATTTAATTTCACTACAATTGTTTCGCTACGTTGTAGTGAAATTATATTAAAAAGTGTTGAAAATCATAAATATTTTATTACTTATTACTTGAATTAATAAAATATTTATGATTTTCAACACTTTATTATTTAATTTTACTACAATTGTTTCGCTACGCTGTAGTGAAATTAAATTAAAAAGTGTTGAAAATCATAAATATTTTATTAATTCAAGTAATTAATTATTTTCAAAATCTTTTTATTTAATCAATTATTTTTATTTTCACAAATCGGAGTATATAGATTTCATTTCCCCTCTTTCTAACAACAGCACAACCTTTACATAGAAAACTGATACCCCGCATTAATCTAACGTCGACGTTATCGATCGACCGTTTTTATTGGAAATGAAATCTATTTTTAATACGGGACATTTCAATTACGTATTACTTTACTAAGTGGACACAGTCACGCGGTCCGAATAAATATATAGAAAAATTATTGCCGTTACAAAAAATTGTCCGTCTATAAGAAAATTCGGTGATCGATATAACTATATTCCCTTTTGAAATATTTAAGAGGGTCGCGCAGAGAAGCCGGCTCGGTGCTATTAATGGTAAATAAATAATTCCTGGCTAGTGAAACGGGAGAGAGGAAAAAATATATTAAATGGAATAAAAATGGAAAATATTTCTTGTTTTCGATTCTTCTTTAAAAAGGGGATAATAGTGATTTTTTTTCTAGACGTATTTTTAAATCAAATCTCGACATATTTAATTCCCCATTTTCTCAAATCAAATAAAAAGAAATATGAAAGTAATTTGTTTGCATTTTTTTTAAGTTGTATTGTTCATTTAAACCTCTATTATTATACTTATTGTTAAGTTTAGTCTTAAAAAAAATTATTTACTAAATACACGCGCATCAGGATTACGACTAAATTAAACAATAAGTATAAAATATAAGTTTTAATTGAGGTTAAATTTCACTTTGTCACAATTATTTAAATAAATTAAATAAAAATAATTAATAAATTAATGCAGAACGCTGATTGTTTTGTTTGCAAGTGTGTGGGAATGTTTTCAGTAGAAAATCGCGTAAAAAGAAGTGAATTATTCGGTTAGTTCTAGTTGGCTTTGGGCCATTTTTATGCTGCTTATATTTTCAATAAGCCTCGACGACTGTATTTTACACAGATGCATTATAGACTCGTCCCCTTGGCATGCATACAAATTTGTAGATATATATTAGCGAATTGAATGACTTCGATGAAAAATAAATGCATTTTTTTTTAAAATGAATAAATATATAAAATTAATCATAATATATGAAAGACGACCCAAGCGCCACCTTTCGCCTAATTTCTTGTGGCATCGTCAACGATTCGAGTATACAAGGTAGACAACAGAGAATCGTTATTGACTGCAAATCCGCCTCTGACAATGTGCCAAAGACAATCAAGGGATATTCTATGAAACAATGAAGAATGTAAAGAACGGCAACAAAAAAGCGAATCCATGAAAATAAATGATAAAAACCTACAAGTAAGCGAACGTTCATCCCTAAGGTCCCTAACAAAAATCAGACACCCCCTTAATCCACTTTACAACCCATCTAATACCCTCCTCTATAACCGAACTGAAGTTATCCCTTTTATTGTACGCCTCCACAACCTATCCAAAAAATTCTCCAGAAAACAATCTAATTTTACAATTCTCTCCCATCTTTGCATCCCCAGAGACGATAATATAATTCCTAAATTAAAAAATCCTTCACAAACCCTATTCCAATTCATCACTTCCCTTAACCGGCAATAAGACACACCCATAAAATGCGCGAACTTTGGCAGAAAGGCTGTTGGCCGATATCCGATTGTCGGTAAATAAAATAATAATATTTATTGTTAATTTTTTTCACATTTATATGCATATTGTACTGACAATAAAGATTCTTTATATATAAATTATAAAATACAAAGTGCGAAGAAATGATGGAAATATGGAAGATAGACTTCCAAGAATTATTAAGGAAAGCTACAGATTCGTAGCCCCTGTTTAATATTTTTTGGAAGACAATATAATAGAAGAACAACACAAGATGACATAACAGAAAAAGAAATGGAAGAAGCTATAAAAGGAGCAAAGAGTAAGAAAACACGCGTGGTACACAAAATAACATATTTTGAATTAAATTCTCACTTATCCCGTGGTGAAACATTTTTTATGTAAGTATTTTAATTACCAATTGTATGGTTGTTCGTTTCACTATTTTTTTATAATTGTCGAAACTAGTCGTAACACAAAAAAAAATAGTGAAACCAACAATGAAGTGTATTAATTAAAATAGTTCATAATTATTATAACAAAATAACAGCTGGAATGGTCAATAATGTGGGAAAAATAGAAAAAATAAAAATAATTTACAAAAACTGTTGAGAGAATGTGAAAAGAAGAAAAAGTACGAAAAGAATGGGAAGTGGGCCTGACAATACATATTTATAAAACTGGAGGCAAAACAGAATGCAATAATTGTAGAGATATGTAAAGTCGATCTTTTCGATCTTTTTTGTCACTGCAAAACGAAGTTTATGACTATTTTCTCAATGTTATTTATAACATTAATATTGGGAAGTGTCGCCTATTAATTGTATATACATAATCTTTATTAACAAACGTAAATTTTTAATACTGTATTTGATCCACCCACGAATATTTGTATATTCTTACTGGAAATAAATGAAATATTATTATTAATACATGCTGTAAGAGTTTGCCAATTGGCTATCGACCCGTGGTCTTTCCGCCTGGATTTTGTATTTTCGTCATTGTCAAAATAAACGGATAATAAAATGGAGTTTATTAATTAATATAGACTCCATTTTATTGTTATTTAATTTTAGCTACTTAAAATTGCTTTATTCAGAAATACTCGGTTACTAAATTCGTTCAATTTTGCCCAACACTAAACTATACTAATCGGAACTGTTAATAAAATATATGAGAAAATTATTGAAACGGATTAATTAAGAAAAAAGAAAATAGCGGAACCACCCAAGAGAAGTATTCACGATCACATGTTTACGTTAAAGATCATAATTAACAGAAAACTAGAAATATGCAAAAAGCAATAAATATAAAGTACATAGATATGGAGAAAGCTTTTGACAAAGTACTAAGAGAAAAATTTGGTAAGGTTTGAAGTAAACAACAAATTAATTAGAATAACTAAACGTATTTTTCGAGCGACAATAAAGGTAATATATTTGTTTTAAAGTACTTACGTACAGTAAGTCAGAAAGTCACAATAGTAAAAGGGAAAATGTTTGATAAATAATTAATTATTTTCAAAATATTTTTATTTTTCACAATTTCTAATAATAGAAATAATATTCATTGATTTTAAAATGAATGAATATTATTTCTATTATTAGAAATGTAATTATTGTGAAAAATAAACTATCAAGAATTATTTCTATTATTAGAAAAATGTAATTATAGTCAAAAATAAACTACCAAGAGTTGTTTCGTTATAAACAAGGAGGAAACCTGGGCCCATTGCTATTCATAAAATAAATGGACCAAATTATAGAAGTTGTAAACAGGGTAACAAGACCTACAAACATATATGAAAAAAAGAAAACGTACATTTGCCGATGATGTTGCAATAATAGCAAGCATAGAGGAGTAACTTAAGGTAGGCCACAGGGAAATGTTACGGTATGGAAATGAGTACTAACAAAACCAAGGTGACTGAAATATCAGGAAATGAACGTAAAGAGAGAGAATCAGAAAATTGGACAAGTCAAACAATACAAAAATTTGGGATCATAGGCGACTCTGAAATGCAAGAGGCAGAAATAAATAATAGATTTAACAACACAAACTGTACTATATACACTAAATAAATATATAACGAGAGAAAAAGGAATTTAAAGGAGCATATAGATCAAAGTTTACAAATATATGAAGAGCACGGGGGAAGAAAGATAAATGTCACAAAATGATAATTGTGAGTAAAATGACTTGGCAACTTCAAAACGTTATAGAATCTCCCGCAATGTACTATATATTAAACGCATATTATACAGCCATCCTTGTTCTTCTTTGCTTGGATAGTAAATCAACACATACTACTAACTTTACTATTTCCATACCAACTATAACCCAAATGTCAAAAATTTTGGACTCTCATCATTTTTTCCCTGTACCCTTTTTAATTTGATTTCACATATAGTGGTTGAACAAAGTAATTGGCATTTGGAAGTGAAACGTTGATACTTAGTGAAAGAGAAAAAGGCAGAATTAGATAAACACAAAATACATGGAACGGCTTTAAAAGATGCGTTGGAGAGTTCCATAAATTATTAAATTGAAAACAACTTTCTATTATTGTTATCCATAAATTATGGAATTAAAACAATCTAGATCTATGTTTTTCAGGTATTTTCGATTGAAATTAAGGCCGCGCGAACTAAAAACAACCTGTTTGATCGCGCACGCACACGCCCACCCAAAACACGCAATTTCAAAACAGGGAATCGTCCTGCGGAATAAAAATATTTTTGCAAACAAAACACTGTTTTTACTTTGTTCAGCCCCTGTATTTACATAGTGGTTAAATTAATTTAAATAATTGTTTTATTTTATAAGATTATTCAGGAAGCACTGCGTAGTGAACGCTTACGCTTGCGACACGAAACGGTCAAAAATATTGAGCTACTCACCGTTGTTGTAATCTTGGTTATTTTTAATGTTCCGTACGTGCGTTAGTGGTGTCGCGACCGTCACTACTTTCAGCAGCAACCATGCGTTGTTATTTTTCAGGTTGCGCCAACTGTAAACCGTCCCGTCCTGAAATCGTGGACTTTTCACGCTCGTGCGGGTTCAGCGCGCAGGCCCGCCGGAAACTAAGCTACGTCCGAGTTACCTGCACGCCATCACGTGTTGTGTCGTTTTTTTTTCCCGACGCTCGCTGTTTTCTAATCAGGAATTATTGTTGCACTCACGTCGAATTATACGCATTAATTCGCGGACGGTTTCTATATAATTGGATTTTTTTAAAAGTCTTTAAATTAAGAGAATAAAATAATTATTTTCTTTATAGTTTTTCTGTAATTAAATATTTACAAAGTAACAATATAAAAATACAAATATCTATTGAAACAACTAGTTCCCGGGCAAATACCCACGTTTGTATGAAATATCCTTGATTTGAAAAAAAACATCAGCTTTGCTGAGATGCAACGGCAAATATCTGTTGTGAAATTCAATGTCCGGCGAAGTAATTAATAATAAATAATAATAATAAATCTTTATTAACGGAAAAATCCTTTGAACACAATAATATTACAAAATTGCCCGGAAGTAGTTGTTTTAATAGATATTTGTATTTTTATACATTTGTCCTTTCCCCTACTTCAACTACTCATACTGGAAATATATTTTCCGAAATATATATTTAGTTCAATAAAAAAAAACAGAAAGTATGAGAAATCATTTTTATTTAAATAATTAAAAATCGCCACAACCAACTTAAAAAATATTAAACTTTACAGTATTAAGCTGAACTAAGCTTACTTAAAGTGGTAAAAATTTCCGAAAGGAGTTACGTTTTTTTTAGAAGCGATAATCATAACATTTCTAATCATATAAGCTTTAAGACGTATTTTGTAGACTAACTTAAGAAATAAATATTGAAAAGTTCATTATTTAAATAATAAGTGTAACACTAATTATTTCATTAGTGCTGGACTTATTATTTAAATCTCCAACATGTACAAAAGTACTATCACAGCGCGCGGCAGGTGAGCGTCGCTCTTTTTAATTAATTTGATTCAATTCTTTTCGTTTAATTTTATTCGGTTTTGATTTAAATTGAATTAATTTGGTTTAATTTAATTTGAATTGATTTAATTTTGCTGATTGTTTTTGAATTAATTTAATTGATTTATTTTAACATCTTTAAATTACGTAAGGCATAGCTGTACTGACGAGGGATAGATCCCGAAACACGTGTCTGCAGATGGCCTTATATTGAGTAACGTTCCTTTTATTGTTTTTACATTAAATTTTTCTCGGATCAAAAAAAAAAAGTTTCATTATGCAATATTTTATTGATGTGCAACAGCAAGTATACATTATGTAATTCAATGTCCGGCGTGGGTATTTGCCCGGGAAGTAGTTGTTTTAATGTGCATTTGTTTAACGTACTTACTTAGCGTAAGTAAAAAGTCACAGAGCTAAATGTGGAAATAATTTATTAATTATTTTCAAATCATTTTTATTTAATGTACAAAAGTTATTAATAATCTCACTCGTTCTTCATGGGAAAATCATTATTATTACATCGTGATTTACAGAAGAACGAGTGGGATTATAAAACACGCTCGAAGAGTTTGAAGCACGAGTGAGTTTATTGAAAGTGTTCGAAGACTAACAACAAGCTTTTTTTTTGAAATCATCCTTAACATATGTTTCTCCTTTTGGATTTTTTTTAATATTTTTTTTATGAAATCATCCTTAACATATGTTTCTCCTTGTGGATTTTTTTTAATATTTATTTATTTCATGTGTTCCGTAATATGAAAGGAGCAAATTATTCGGCTGCGAGTGAGCGTAACAAGTTTCGCGCGATTACAAGGGCGCGGAATAAAGCCCCGGCCCTAATAACTCATCGTTTCCGGGACCGGATGGGGGCCATCAATCTTCTGGGAGCTGATGTATGTGCGGGCGCGAACATGCATGCATTAGTGATGATAACAGGCAACCGCGCGCCATACAGATTACCTGAAAATAGATGTTATTCGTAATCAACGACAACAACAACAACAACGATAATAATAAAAAAGCGAGTGATTCAAAGACGGCGATTTTCTACGAATAAAAAAAAATTAACTTATTCAAAATTTAATTTGAAGTTGTTATCACTGTAATAAGAAAAAAAAAAAAGAGGAGAATTGTTCAAAGCGGATGAACGTGTTATTGCATCGGCTTTATGTGAGGAATGAAAGACTGTAGAGTCTATATAATATAATAATATTCTATTCCTTTCTTCACTTTTTTATTTTTATCACTAAATGTATATTTCATTTTGCCACTAAATGGTAAAAATAAAAAAGTGAAGAAAGGAAGAAAATATTATTGTATTATATCAAGAAACTTCACGTACTCGCCAACAAATATCTTCTACTGTAGAGTCTAGTTGATCAATAGGAAATAAATCTCTTATTCATAATATTAATAGGTTGAAATCAACCTCTTAACTATAAGTAATAATAGAAATAGAATTCTGAATGAATCAACTGTTTAATTGTTGGGGCTTTCTTATACATTGTAATTCAATTTTAATAAATGAATCACTTTTTTACATTGTTTGTATAACTCGGATTGTTTTATTGTTGATTATAGTTTCGACGTGTCTTTTCTTTTGATAATGACACGTTAAGGTTGTTGAAACTATAGTCAACAATAAAACAATCCGAGTTATACAAACAAAGTAACAAAGTGTTTCATTTATTAATTCTGAATGAATCAACCAAAAAAAAAAAAAGGTTCGAAACAGATGCTAGGGGTGAAAGAGAGTATAGTCTAGTTGATCAACACGAAAAAACAAAAATCTATTTTTTTTTTATTTTTTTATTATTTTTCAACATCAAATAATTCCATAAATTAAATATTAATATTTTAAAATAAATATTAATATTTGCAATATCCCCCCTATAAACCAACGCCTGGAATACCTCTCTTTAAAGTTTGCCACAAATCCTAATACCACCACTATTCTTAATCACATGTGTATACCCCGCAACCCTAACAACCAACCCAAATTCAAATATCCCACTTCAACCATTCATCAATTCATCTCATTACATCAACCGGACCTTGACAATGACGTTAGCGATCACAATTTTTAAAAAGCAGACATAGACTGGACAAAGACAGGCTGAAAGACCACTGGTCGATAGCCAGTTTCAGAGTTGGAATTATGCTGTGAACGTTAGTGTATTGTTAAATATTGTATTGTAACTGTATATTCCAATCTCAGAAATAAAGATGTTTATGTATGTATTAATATTTTAAATATCCTTTAAAATAACACGTATAACGAAATAAAAGCGTCAACCATCAAGAATTTCGAGCATAATTTAACAACCATTGTAAAATTTTAACTTAAAGGGATGTTTTAAATAATAATACTAAGATGTTTACTCGTTGACGTCTTTTGCTTGACTCTCTTTATTTCTTACCAACCACTTAATACTAAACTAAATATAAGGAACTCTGTGGGAGACGGGGGATTCCACTAAAGGTGGGCGTCGTACCAACAACCACATTTAATTATACTCGAATAAATCCTTGTTAATTTTTTTGTAAATTTTATTTCCAATATATATATTTGCTATTTATTAAGCAAAAGACATGTACAATTTTCACAAGTATTGCATTTGTCATACAAAATTATAAACTATAAAATACATAAAGTTAAAACTAAAAGTAAAAATGATAATTATATAATAATAATAATAATACACATTAAAATACAAAAAAGAAAACAGCTCATTTTATTTCTCATATTTTAATATTATTACTTAATATATTTGTATTGCTAAATTACGGCCTGTATATTTAGTAGGCTGTGGAACTCTGTGCTCATTTTATTCTTCCAGATATACAATATTTTGTAATGAAAGTTATACGTCAACAAGAACATTTCATTAAAAAGAAGTTATTAAAAGAAAATTTGAATTGTTGTCTTTGGAACACAAATTACTACAAATTTTTCCACTCTATATAATATTTTTAGAATTTTTTTTAAAATATGACGGCATTTAGAAGTTTTATTTACTTTTCCTTGGAATGGGACCCGGGGAAAGTAAAAAATAAATAATAATAATTATTGAAAAGTTGAATTGTATAATTATCCTTGAGAAATTGAATTATTATTATTTATTTTGGTTGTTTATTTTATAAAATGGAATAAATGCTTTCTATTTTCTTTTTAAATATATAATATTAAATAATAATTTATTGAAAGTGTGGCTGATTTCTTGCTTGGACTTGGTTCAACCACTCGGTTGTGCAAGTACGGGCTGAGGAATCGAACATACATAGATGATGGGGTATTTAAATTTTTAAAAAAATATTATTTTTATTATTGTTAAATCAACTTTTAGTAATGCGATTCATATTTCGATTGATTTGGTTCAACCATTCGGTTGTGCAAGACGGGCTGAGGAATCGAACATACAGAGGTGATGGGGCATTTAAATTAAAAAAAAAATATTATTATTATCAACTTTTAGTAATGCGATTCATATTTCGATTGATTTTTAATTTTTATTTTAGAACGAATAAAAAACGAGCAATTCGACTCGAGCCTGCAAATTGCATACAATTTGCCATCAGGAACGCAATATAGGGGATCGACGACGCGACTCGATCAATAATTAAACGTTATTGAATGGTTCTATAACTATTTCATAAGTTCCGATGTGAATTGGCCCACGTGGACGTCGCGAGCGTTTCCGAGCAACCCGGACACAATCACATAATTATCACGTATTCTTTATGCGCTTGTGTGAAATGAAATGAAATGAAATGAAATAAAACGAAACGGTTCATACATCAAGGACTTTAGTTAGTTTCAGTTCGATAAACTATTTATATATATATATATACTTCGTACAACCAATCAGTGTATTATTTTCTCTATGTAGTACTATATATGAATGTTATATATTTTGAATTGTTGAGGCTTTTATTTGTTGAAACTCCATACTTGTATAGATAGAATAGAACGCTAACACTAATATTATTGTCTCTGACACAATAAAATATATTATTTTAAAACTATACATGTTAGTGTTTTATTCTATCTATACAAGTTATATATTTTCTTCAGTTGTGTCAAATAAAAACATATTATTATTAAACTCCTTTAATTATTATTTATCAGTTTCTGGCAGTTTACGACATTAATTAATGAAACTTCGTTGAATACTACACCATTTTAAATAATATTTAAAAAAATATATAACTTGTATCTAATACTGTAATTTTTAATTCATATTTTCTGATAAACATGTCATTAATTTATAACAAATTACAAATTGAAAATTAAAATTACTAAACGTTTTCCAGATAAACTGAATTGAATTGTTATTTGAAATAATAAAATGAATTGAAGGAATATCCGAAATAATTACAATAAAATCTATTTTACTCATCATAATTTGATTCACAATTTAAACTTAATAATAAAAAAGTGTTTCACTTTTGTATATAACTTGGATTATTTAATGTTGATTATAGTTAGGGCTGAAAGATATATCTCTGCTCAACAGCTTAAAGAAGCAGACTAACACTTACATGTATTGTAATTATTTATATTACATTGTTCTGTATTCTCTGTATAGTTTTGTAATATACTACTGTAATATGTAGATGTCTCTTTTATTGTAACATTATTATTACTATTTTCTGTCCTATTGTACATTTTCGATGATCTCCTCATATCTGTATATACGGGACATAAGAACTGAAACTAAATGAACGTTTTCAGAAAAAAATATTACTGTTATTATGATTTCTGTGAGAAACTAGCGCGCTTACTATTTCAGCAAAGTAAGGAAAACGTTTATTATTATTTTTTGTGCGTATTGATTTCAATTTTCCACTCGGGCTGAACAACGGCTGCACAAACGTTTATTTTACACTCGAACAGGTTTCGAATATTTATTTTTTAACGGATGTGCACGTAAATGCACATACACATACCTTTTATTTATATATTTCGCACAAACAGCGGAATCAAAAAATAAAATAACAAACGAAAAAAAAAAAAATACCTTCACATGTACAACATGCAAGAATGAACAAATATTTAATTTAGGGGTTGTTTGTTAGGAATTGCGTGAGGTTAAAAATGATTGCCGTGTAGTGGAAACTCTAGTCACAGAAATAAATTAATCTAAAACATCGGAATTTATTTTATTTAATAATAATATTAACACGACCAGGCTGAAAGACCACTGGTCGATAGCCAATTAACAGATATAAATTATAGATTTGAGTTTGTTAATGTTTATTACTTATTTTGTATATTTTCTGTATATATCTGTTAATAAAGATTATTATTATTATTAACACGAAGAACATACAGAGAAAAAAATTAATAAATACTCACCGTTGTCGGACGAAATCAAACAAATGTGGAAGCTACAGTCCGTCGTCGTCATTCCAGTGATCCTTGAAGCAACTGTAGAAATCCCAAGAATATTACACAGCAGTACAGAAAAACTAGAAATGTACAAAAATATATGCATACCCGTGCAGAAAGCCATAGTACTACAAACTTGCAGTATAATCAGACGCGGAAGGTATTAGTGAACAACATCGCCATACCGTTAGTAGAATTACCCCGCGACAAAACACCCTGAGAAATTCAGGTGAAAGACAGAGGAAATAATAATAATCCTTTATTGGCGGTAGCCTTGAAAAACAAAATACAATTTCTCGAAAATATGTAGCTTACATTCTTTCTAAAGTTAGAAAGAGCGTAAGCTATTTATATTCAAGAATTTTTGAGAATTTTTTCAGATTTTTTCCGAAGAAAAATAATTGCATCGAAATTTTAATATTTTCAAAGGCAAAAAAGTGGATTTTCGTGAAAAATCAAAAAGTCTCAGATTAACTTTAAATTATACCAAACTGTTCCTAGTGAATAGCAGCATCAGCTGCGTAAATTTCAGATACTTTAAGCAAATAGTTTTCGTACAGCATGCCTGTGAATTGGATCTTTAAAAAATGAATGAAAACAATGTCTTAATTTGGGAATTTTTGTGGACAAGCACAAAACGTTCACTTTAATGATTTTCAGAGTAAAACGTAGATAAATAATTTCTAAAGCCAATGCTTTAAGTACCAATATTCTATCTTATTTATTAAGAAAGTTATCTTAGTATAATCAGCGTCGCGTCCGAAAACCTCGATCGGTGGGGTTTGTTTAAATCGTTTCCATAAGACCCCATGTAAATCGGACTCGCTATTTAAATAGTAAATAAAACACAGAAAATTATTTTATTTCTCGAAAAATAAATAATCTAAGTTCTTTCTAACTTCATCGAAAATGTTTGAGATTTTTTTCAGAAATTTTTCGAAGAAAAAAAAATGCATCGAAATTTGTAAAAAAAGTGGATTTTCGTCAAAAATCCAAAAGTTGCAGATTAACTTCAAATTATACCAAACTGTTCCTAATGAATGAAAGTATCAGCTGTGTAAATTTTAGCAACTTTAGGCAAATAGTTTTAGTACAGCGATAGTGTAAAATGGGCCTTTGAAAAATGAGCGAAAAAATTGTCCAAAGTTCCGAATTTTTCTAGACAAGCACAAAAGTTCCACTTTAATTATTTTTGTGGTAAAACTTTGGTACATTATTTCTAAATCCAATGCTTTAAGTCTCAGTATTCTATCACATCTATGAACAAAGATATCTTAGAATAATCAGCGTCGCATCCGAAAACTTCAATCGGCGCGGTTCGCTTAAATCGTTTCCATAAGATCCTATGTAAATCGGACTCGCCATTTAAAAATAACCTAAACCACCGGAAATGATTTTATTTCTAGAAAATAAGTAGCTTGCGTTTTTTCTAACATCATTAAAAATATTTGAGATTTTTTTCAGATTTTTTCCGAAGAAAAAAAAAATCATCTAAATTTGAAATAAAAAGTGGATTTTCGTCAAAAATCCAAAAGTTGCAGATTAACTTCAAATTATACTAAAATGTTACTAATGAATGGTAGTATCAGCTGTGTAAATTTTAGCAACTTTAAGCAAATAGTTTTTGTACAGCGGGAGTGTAAAATGGGCCTTTGAAAAATGAGCGAAAAAATTGTCCTACTTTGGGAATTTTTGTAAACAACCACAGCACGTCTAGTTTATTGATTTTCAGAGTAAAACGTTGCTAAATCATTTCAAAATCTAATGCTTTAAGTCTCAGTTTTCTATCTTATTTGTGAACAAAGTTATCTTCGTATAATCAGCGTCGCGTCTAAGAACCTCGATCGGCGCGGTTCGTTTAAATCGTTTCCATAAGATCCTATGTAAATCGGACTCGCCATTTAAAAATCATCTAAAACACTGGAAATGATTTTATTTCTCGAAAATAAATAGCTTACATTCTTTCTAACATCATCAAGCATGATTGAGAATTTTTTCAGATTTTTTTTCCGAAGAAAAAAAAATTCATCGAAATTTTGAAAAAAGTGGATTTTGATGAAAAATCAAAAAGTTGCATATTAACTTCAAATTATACCAGAAAGTTACTAATGAATGACAGTATCAGTTGTGTAAATTTTAGAAACTTTGAGCAAATAGTTTTTGTATAACAGGGATCTGAAATAAGCCTTTCAAAATTGAATGAAAAAATTGTTCGAATTTGTGATTTTTTCAAGAAAAGTAAAAATACCCCATTTTAGTGATTCTTAATACAAAATGTAGATAAATCCTTTCTGAATTCCGTTCTTTAAGTCTCAATGTTCTACCTTATCTGTGAAGAAAGTTATCTTAGTTTAATCAACACTGCGTCTAATAGCCCAGATCGGCACGGTTTGTTTAAACCGTTTCCATAAGACTCCATGTAAATCGGGCTCATCATTTAAAATGTGTTTAAAAAAATGGTGATGTGTCCATCATGGCATTTTCCCCGGTGAATTCGGTCAAATAAACATTTAATAGCAAATGAAAAATTATTAATTGAAAAAATGAATTCAGGATTTTTTCTGACGTTTTTTTATAATATATTCAAGAGTGTTTCTGTCGAACACCTGTCGCGCCATCAACAAGGGCTGACCCCATCTGCCGGGGCTTCACTTCGGGGGACGACGGAAGGCTACCGGACCCCCAGAAGAGGATTTGGAGGAGGATGCCGCACAACAATATCAAGGATAACAAAATCCAAAAGTTGTAGATTAATTTCAAATTATATTCAAATGTTCCTAATGAATCGATGTGTTGTTGTGAGTTACATGAAGAGATTCGAACAATTAAAAATGAAACACTTTATATTCCTTTCTTCACTTATTTATTTGTACGCTATATGTACTTTGTTACTGTTGATAATGGACAGATAGTGCCCGAAATGTACATATAGCGTACAAATAAATAAGTGAAGAAAGGAATACAAAGTGTTTTATTTATGAATGATAGCATTCATTAGGAATTAAAAAAATCAGCTTTCTAAATTTTAAAAACTTTAAGCAAATAGTTTTGAAGGTCTTCTGAGAACCAGACAGAAAGGACATTATGATGATTATTAAACATCATCATCATAATGTCTGTCTTCAACTTCATTTAGGACGCTCTTACTCTTAGAGAATGTGGACTACTCTCAATATGCCTTAAGGATAGAACGGATTTTCGAAGAGTCTACTCAAAATGTGGAATTTCGAATGATAGAGAAAAAAAATCAGATAAAGCATTATAACATAAATAATTACAATTCATGTAGGTGTTAGTTTATGTGGGCTGTCGACCAGAGGTCTTTCTGCCCTGTCATAAATTTATGATGAAGTCAAAGAAAACAACTTGCTAACTAGTTGAACCCTCCTTGTGATTCGCACAAATGAATCGATGAATGGTGTTATATTTATATGGAAGCCATGTCGGACTGACCTTTCTGAAATGCTCGTCCATTAAGCGCTAATGATGATTACGTTTTATGTGTGCACGTAAACAAACGTGCCGAGCAAAGGAATTGATATGTTTTCTATTCTCCTTCCTTTTTTTGTAATGAATTGTTCACAGAAGTAAAATTTTAATAAAAGTGGATTCAATTTAACAAACTCGTGTCATTGTGGATTGAAACGAAAAAGTAAAAATAAATTAAATAAAAATGATTTGAAAACGATTAATAAATTATTTTCGCATGTGTGACTTATGACTTACGTAACGTAACGTAAGTCATAAGTCACAGAGCAAAATGTGAAAATAAATTATTGTTTTCATATCATTTTTATTTAATTTATTTAAATAACTGTGATCAAGTGAATGAATACTCTTTTCTATTTAAAATAAAAATAATACAGCTACATCGTTTTCTTTTTTAATAAAAAAAGGATGTTGACTTCATCTTTAAAATATAATCTACTGTTTTTTTTTTTATTAATACGAGCAAGCAAATTTAGTGTATCAGTTGCGAAGCACCAAAGGCGAACAATCGTAGAAGCTGTTGTCACTCTTCTCGGTGAAGTGTCTGCTCAAAGTGTTATATTTTTCTATTTTAATAAATGAGAGTGGAACGAAAAGAAAAAAAATGTTAATTTTTGTGAATTTTTATAGACAACCTGTTTTTTGATAAATGATAATTGAATGCCTAAGATTTTCTTTCATAGAGACCAACCCTCTGTTTATGGCTTTGAAGTAGAAACAGGCTTGCAACTCTTACTTACAAAATTGGAGTTTCGTGCTTCTCTAGAAATATTCACAAAATTTCACAATTTTTTCACTCATTTTTAAAAGTTCAATCCATCGAGTAAGTGTACGTTTATTGTTCATCAAAATGAAAAAGGGAATTTGTTCGTTTGAAAATACTGAAAAAGAAAGTGTTTTAATTAGAAGTAATAATAAATATATTTGTTCCTTTAAAATATACAATAATTAATTTTAAAATAAATGAGTGGGGTAAAGGCACAATTCGTTCCAATCAGGAAATAAAAACAAGACACGAAATAAAATCACAACTAATATAATACAGTTAACACTTTATAAACTTTTTTTTTTCAATTATATATTTTTTATATTTATTTTCGTTTACTTTAAACTTTCAATTCGGCAATAATGAATAACAAACAAACCTGAGCGCTAAAAAAAACAAAAATAAACTAGAAAACACGATTTTATTCCCTCCGAAATCGGAGGGATAATTATGTACACTAACTGTTTTGATTACTAAAAAAATAATAACTATTGATATTTTCGCGATTCGAAGTTGCTCCGCAGTTTGCTGACGGAAGTCCCGCCGGGGACGTTCCTGGGGGGCGACGGCGATTTCGATCGGCTCTGAATATTCTCGAGTTCGTTGAAGATCCTGATCTTGTTGGCCACGGAGAGCTTGCTCGGGGATTCGTTCAAGCCGCTTGTCTTTGGCACAGATTCGGATTTATCTAAATTAAAAAAAAAAACAAGATGAATAAAAAATCATGATAAAGTAGATTTGATTTTGTTAAGCTGCATGCAAAAAAAAAATAATCAAAATCAAAACAGAACGAAAAACAAAATTTACTTGCAAGTGTCTTGTGCTACAGAGAGCATTCAATAAAATAAAAATCTTATATATGTTTTTCTTTTATTGATGTTGATTTGGTACAATACCTAAAAAATTTAAATATGGGTCGTTTTAATTTAATGCATAATCCATATTTACATTTTTTAGATGTTGTACAGAATTAACATCAATAAAATAAAAAAATAATATTTAAGAATTTATTGAATGTTCTCAACATCAATGAAAGAAAATCATATTAAAGGTTTCTATTTATGAAACACTCGAATGAACGAGTATTTTTGGAGCACAGATTAATAAATGAAGCATTACTTACTTTTTTCACTGTAAAACCACCGGTTAGTGCCGTTGCTAACATCATCGTTGTCTTTAACGTCGTTCTTGTTGTTGTTTTTGATGATTACGTTATTGTTTTCACAAACAGAAATTTCTTCCTTGTTGACGTTACTGACTGTATTGTAAATAAAATCCGTCTCGGATTCCTTCCTCGTTTCGTTTCTATTATAAAAGATGCGTTGATCTTCTTCGATTCTTTTATTCTTCAAAATTCCCTTCCTCAAAACCCGTTCTTCATTCCGGATTTCCCCGCCCGCGGAAAAATATTTCCTTATCGCTTTTTCCTTCTCGCTCCAAACACTCAAATCTTCTTCGTTGCTGAATAAACTCTTCTTGGTTTTGCTTTCTTCGCGCTCCTCATTCTTGCACAGCCTCCTTTTCATTATCGCATTATATACGCTTTCATCCTCCTCCTCCTCCTCCTCATTTTTATATAATTTGCTATTCATTAACTCTTCTTCTTCTTCCACCTCCTCATTCTTCCTTAATTTGCTCCTCATTAATGCTTCTTCTTCCACCTCCTCATTCTTCCTTAATTTGCTCCTCATTGACGCTTCTTTCTCCTCCTCCTCATTCTTCCTTAATTTGCGTTTCATCAACGCTTCTTCTTCCATCTCCTCATTCTTCCTTAACTTGCTTCTCATTGACGCTTCTTCCTCCTTCTCCTCCTCGTTATTCTCCATCAACTCAGCTTTTATACTTTCCTCCTTAGCGCCTTCATTTTTCTCAATGCTCTTCTTCATTAACGTTTCTTCTTTATCCAAATCACTCATCTTTAATTTTCTTCCCATTAACGCTTCGTCTTCCTCCTCCTCATTCATCTTTAACTTGCTTCTCATTAATACTTCCTCTTCCTCACTATTCTCCATCAATTCAATATTTACACTTTCTTCCTTCTCGTCTTCATTTTTCTCAATCCTCCTCCTCATTAAAGTTTCTTTAACCTCCCCTCGATTCTTCTTTAATTTGCTCCTCATTAACATTTCTTCTTCTTCCTCATCGCTTTCACCTTCTCCTTTCCTCGATGTACATACTTTTTCTTTCATCACACTAAACCCTGCTTCATTCACCGCAACCAAATCCTCCGCGTGATTATCCAAACACTTAATCCTGAGGATTTCGTCCTCGCTTAGCGATAATTTCTTCCCCATCAGCGGAGTGCCGCTGCAAGAGCAATCCCCGAAGCCGCTGTCGCTCCTGTCAGTGAAGTGTCTGCTCAAAGTGTTCTTCTTCGTCTTTCTTGAAGTGGTTTCCGCGACTTCTTCATCGCATGCGTAATTCGTGTGAGATTTCTCGATGTCGGTTCCTTCTTCATCTTCAATTATTTCACTGGCATTGAAATAATTTTCATCACTGGAATTCACAGATGATGTTTTGCGAGTAGCCTTCATTTTTGTTTCGTAATCTTCAACAGCTCGATTGTTATTTGACGCTGTGTTTCCATCTTCATTGATCTTAATTCGAATTGCTTCATTGATTTCATCTGTAACTTCCTCAATCACGTTGATTTCACCTTGATAATGTTCAATATCGCTGATTTCTTCTTTATTATGTTTGATTTCTTCTTTATTACGTTCAATAATATCTTCAACTTCATCAATTCTATACATTCCATCTTTAACCTTCACAATTACGTTCATTTCATCTTCAATTTCTTCAATTATCCCATCTTTATTATTTTTAAGGTAAGGTGGAGATTTTGAAATCATTGTATCGCGTTCTTCGTGCTTCTTCTTCGCTTCATCGTGAAGATAAGTGTGACACAGAGAAATCATTTCGTCAATTTCTTCATCCCGCATTCGCGCTTCGCCTTGAAGAATTATTTCGTTACCCGTTTCTTTGTGAAGAGACACGGAAATCGTTTCATCTCCTTCTTCATTACGTGCTTCTTCGTGAAGATGAGATCGAGGTGTGGAAAGCATTTCTTCTTTTTCATGGGGAAAAGCTCGAGACATGGAAGTTATTTCTTCTTTTTTGTGAGGAAACGATCGAGCCATGGAAGTTATTTCATCATTACGTGTGTGCTTCATTTTTGTTTCTTCGTAAAGATGGAGTTGAGATATCTCGTCAACATCTGTACTTCGTGATTTCGCTTGTTTGGGAAGGTTAAATCGAGACGCTTTATTTTTATTCAGTCTGTTTTCTTCAATGCGCACATTAAATTCATTCAATTCTTCATTTCTATAATCTCCAGGATGATTTTTATCAAAATTCAACTCCCTTCCGTCTTCATCGCGATTTTCTTTAATATTCACTTCAATTTCATTGAACTCGATTTCTTTTTCTGTAGAATAATAATTTTCTTCAATATCCAAATCGGGTTCATTGAATTCAGTTTTTTCATAAACTTTAAAACCGCGACTTTCTTCAATGCGCACATTAAATTCATTCAATCGATTTTCTTGTTTGTTTTTACAACCTTTCTGGCGATGTTCTTCAGATTTATTAAGTCCACTTTCTTCTTCATCTTTACAACCGCTATCCTGATTTTCTTTCAGATTCAGCTCACTTTCTTCTCCTGCTTTACAATCATAATTTTCTTCAATGTATATAACTCGGCTTTCTTTTTGATTGTGATTTTCTTCATTCAGCCCACTTTCATCTTCTCCGTTCTTATAATCACGACTTTCTTCAACATACACACAAATTCCTTCTTCATCATCGTGATTCGGCCCACATTTTTCTTGTTTAAGGTTACAATCACGTTTTTCTTCAACACACACACAACTTTCTTCTTCTTCATCCTGATTCGGCTCACGATCTCCTTCCTTGTACTTACAATCACGTTTTTCTTCAACACACACACAACTTTCTTCTTTTTCGTCCTGATTCGGGCCGCAATCTTCTTCCTTGTCCTTGCAATCGTGTATTTCTTTAATGTGCACATTTCCCAGTGGAATATTGTGATTGTCTATTGAAATCTTCGGTGTCCGCACGTAATCGACTTCGAAGCTGTTATGCCGGTGGATGTCTTCTTCGTTCAGGCTGGACATCTTGCAGAGGGCGGAGATGGAGGGGCGGGGGCTGCTCGAGAGCGAGCTCGCCGAGGAGTTTCGCCTGCTCGCCGAGAGGCTCGCCATGCGGCCCAGGGCGCGGATCGCGTTGCCCGTTTTCTGGGTTGTTGTTAGCCAAAACAAAACGGCGGGGCAAGAACAAAAAAGACACACGCAAAAAATAAACGCATGCAATTAGTTAAGTAACAAACAAACAAAACAATAAAAAAAACGGTAGGGTTAAAAATGAATGAGATCAATCGTGAAACGTGTGGATTTTATAAAGCATTGACGAAAATCTTTAGAAAGTTGATTTGTTTTAGATTTTGCTTTTAATCAACGTTTAATTTAATTTATTTTACGGAAATCTCCTTTATACAAAATGATAAGTATTTGCATAAATCATCACAAATGATAAATACACAAATAAGTCAATTTTATCCCAAGTTGTTCGACAGTTTATGAAATATAAACATGGTTTTTACTTAAGCTAAGTTTAATAATTTAATTTTTCAACCAAAATCATCTCAATGGTTGTGCAATAAAAAATATTACCTGCGCTTTACAAAAAGTTTTTTTCATATGTATTCAGAATTTATTAATTATTGAGGCTTCTATTTTGTAATACATTGTCGAAATAATCAGACTTTTTACTAAAGGTTTTGTTTTTTGTTGTTATCCACAGCACGTAATAATTTAGGAGGCAAGGAAATCAAAACGCACAAACAGTCCCGCGGAAGAAATGCGTCAATCCGATTATAAAGAATAAGAAATTCGATTACAGTGGGGTTGATTATTCAGTGAATGTTCTGCAGGAGGCTATGACCGACAGTTTAGGGTTTCAAAAGGGGGACTAATAATCGCGCAAAAAAATGTTTTCTTTTAAAAACTTTTCATGAATGATCTCGGTTTCTTGCTAACGCAATTTGTTGCACAGATTTATATTTACCTGCCACTTCCTGCGTATGATGAACTTCTTGAGTTTGTCAGTGGAGATGACCACGTTGTTGGTGTGACTCTCCGGGTCGAGCCACTCGTGCTTCAAGCAGTCCTCCGCTGACATTCTATCTCTAAAAATATTACAAAAAAAACATTAATAAAACAAGAAAAGAAACCAAAACCTTCTTGTGAAGAAGAAAAGCTAAGTCCTGTCGACGGAAAAGAAATGTGAATGATTTTTTTTTTAAAGATCCGTCTTATTTTTTAATGGCAGAAAGATAACATTAAAGGAATACATTTAAAAATAAAGTGAGTCAGTCTGAAAAGAAAGAAGCCTCTCCTTTTTTTCAAGGGCAGAAAGGTAACATTAAAGTAACACAATTTTTAAAAAGTGTGTCAAATAGAATAGGCGAGAGAGTCTGAAGAGAAAGAAGCCTCTCCTTTTTTCAAAGGCAGAAAGATAACATTAAAGGAATACGTTAAAAAAAGTGAGTCAACTGAAATAGCCGGGAGAATCTGAAGAGAAAGGAGCCAAAATCTACTGAAACGGAAAAAGAACTTTAAGATGTGGAGATGGTGAAACCTGTTGAATGAAAGAAACCAAAACCTCTGGGAGATGAAGAAAAGCTAAAATCTATTAAGGAAAAGGCAATATGGATGATATTTTCTTCAAGGGCAGAAAGAGAGTCGGGAGAATTTGAAGAAATTCAAAATCTACTGAAAGAGAAACGGAATAACTTAAAGCTGAAGAGATGGTTAAAGCTGCCGAAGAAAAGAAACCAACACCTTCTGGTGAAGAAGAAAAGGCAAAACCTGCTAAAGAAAAGGAATTGTGATGGTTGTTATTGAAAGATTTCTCTTCTTTTTTAAGGATAAAATTGAAGGAATATACAAAAAAAATGTGAATCAATTGAAGTAGCCAGACGGGAAAGTCTGAAGAAAGTGTAAGAGTTCACCGATGGTAATGCTTTCTACAAAAATCCCAAGTGGATGAAAAAAAATAAATGTAGAAACAGATTTTTGAAGATGAGTGAAGAAAATGATTAGGATATCTGCTCAACACGATTTAGAGGAGGAAAGCAGAGACTCCTAAAGCATGACGTACCTAGTTGAGAAAACAAAGACTGAGTACTATAAAGGTATAGCGATTATTTGTACGGAATGTGAAGTGCTGCAAGGGTAGGAATCGTACACAAAGAAGGAGAGAAACGGAGAAACAAGTACTACAGAGGTATAACGATTATACAAACTGGATGTAAGATGCCATGAGGGTAATTGAAGCTAAGGAAACTTTTAAATATTAAAAACATTAAAATTGTAATGGTTTTATATGTTGATCAGAACAAAAATGAAAAGATTTTCATTCGAAATTTCAGAGTTATTCCCTATTTGATCGAGGGATAATTTTGGGATGTTGGTATTAATTGGGTGAACTAGATCATTAACAACTGAATAATTGAAGAATCCGAAATAGAATAATTAAGATTAATTAATTAAGAAATAGGTAATTCTACAAGAAAATTAAAGATTTTTTTTAATCTTTTTTCCTTTCTACCGTTAGGTGCAAGGAGTGAAAAAAAAATAAAAATATGAAAGAATAATTCAAGATGAACCTATTCCATTAAAAATTAAAGAAAGGGGTAATAATAATAAGTACTTTATTGCTTAACAGACATATACAGAGCAATGTCGATGTTTATTTTATTTTTTATGCAGTTGAATAATTCAAGATGTACCTAAGTTTGAACTATTCAACTGCTTGTGATTGCACAGAAAAACTGGAAATCCCTAATATATTCATATTACAAACATATATTTAATTCGGGCAACATGACTTTAATAAAATCTCCCTCTCTAACTACCATTAAATAAATAGAGAACAGTACATTCAAGAGCAAACACGGAGAAGTAGTTCAACAAGCGAATTTGTTGTTTTGTTTTTTTAAATCAGAAGTACAAATGACTTTCCGCCGTTTGACAAAAGATCTGGTAATGTTGCAATTATCACATTACCAGATCTTTTGCCAAACGGCGATATTACGTTTTACACATGTTGCAATTATCACATATGTAAAACGTAATATCGCAAGTTTGGACGAGTAACGAGTAAGAATATTCAGTTGCTTATAATCTGCATCGAGACTTACTCTTTTCGTTTTAAAAGGAGCGCCCCGATGAAATCCCTTGCGTTCTGGGAGACCGCATCGAAGGCCTCGTCGTCGAAATCGTAATCGGCTCGCGTGATGTTCACGAAAGTCTCGGCGTCGTTGTCCCCCATGAACGGACTCAATCCCGACAAACTGTAAATTAATTAACTCTCAGATAGGGAAAGAGGGAACTTGTGGAAGATTACGGAGCTGTTTACTGTTAATATTTAAATAAATTTGTTAACACTGAAAAGCATATGAAAATTATTTAGAAGAAAATCGTTGTATTATTAATAACTGAGGCTTCAACTTTCTTATACATTGTTTATCAATTTAATAAAACACTTTAAACTTTGTTTGTATAACACTAAATTTAGTGTTATACAAAATCGTTATATTTTAGAGAATGCATTTTTTTGTTAGGAGTATACCTTAAGTAAAAAATCTCGCATATCTATGGACCCTACATTTTAAGTCCACTTTAACTGCGATTAAGATTAGGTAATCTAAATTTTCTACGTTACGACATTCATTTCAGCATTGTTATAAAATGATATTTTTCAAATTCATTTTAACAGTGATGCGTATTGAACCTTTCGTAACAAAATGGTGCAAGCAGATTTTTTAAAACATTCAATACATACAGGACGTAGCAGATGACGCCCAAACTCCACATATCGGAATAAGTACTGATGACCTCGTAATTAATTATTTCCGGGGGGATGAATTCCGGTGTTCCGAAGAGCACCCTCACTGGATTATCCGGGCTCAGCTTTTGCGCCAGCCCGAAATCGATTATTTTGATCTCGTGCGACGTCCTCGTGTGGCACATGATGTTCTCCGGTTTGAGGTCCAAGTGAACGACGTTTTGGCTGTGCATGTAAGCGACGCCCTCGCAGATCTGCCGCATGAAGATGATGCAGTCTCTTTCGGTCAGGGTGAAATCGTCGGCGACTACTCTTTCGAATAATTCTCCACCGGATATGCTGAACAAAAAAAAAATAGATTTAATAAATAAATGAAAAATAATACAAAGTTTTAATCCCTCGAGACCCAAACATAATTCCAAAATTTAAGCACCCAGTACTAACTATTCATCAATTCATTTCATCAAATTTAACAGGACGAGACATTGACAATTAGTAATCATGACGGTTTAATCAACGACAGGAACTAGACAAAGTCAAGCCGAAAGACCTCCGATCGATAGCCGTTTCTCTTAAGAATATATATTTGTTTTAAATTGTTTCATGTATTGTATATTAAATTAAATATGTAGGTATTCTTTGGGAATAAAAATGTTTGTATATATACAAAGTTCTATGTTTATTTATTATTGTTAGGTTCGATTTAGTAATGCCAAAAAAGGTATTTTTATTAGGTTTTATAACACTTTAATTATTTTATATATTCTTCAATAATTTTCCGTTGGAGTCCTAGGTTGTCTCGTGGTTTATACCATGTTTTAAGAGTCATGTATGTATCGGACTGAAATAAATTGCGAGAGGCTCATAGCAAGCGTATTCATCAGTCACGTGGCGAAAAAGCAAATATCTGATGTATCTTCGTTTATCACGAAATAATATTTGACTCTTACACGTCAGAGTAAGTGGTATAAAAAGCATTCTAAAAGAGCTAAACAGTGACGAAAATAAAAGAAAATTTGAGTTATTATTTATTGACCCTTTACGTATGCGGTTTATTAAATATATTTTTGAAAGTACATTTATTTGCAATGTTATCGATATGAAATTAGCACGGTGACATTTACGTAAATATTTTTAGTTTCTCATTATCTAGATTTTTTTGTTTTATTGATATAAAAATGAAATAAAATAATACACGACAAAGGAAATAATAAAGAAAATAATTTCGTGAAAGCAAAATGCAAATATTTTGCTTTCTTATTTTTTTAGAGCGCTTAACATTTTACATTATTTCCCTATATACTATAGTTTGCAGATTGAACTAAAAATAGCTTTAACCTGATCAACCTCAATTCATACAGATACGATGGAATGATCCACAGGAAGTGCTTGCCCATGGGGCCTGCTCCCGACAAGAAGGGATTCACTGTCATTTACAAGAAAGTCAGGAACCAGCACAGGCGCAAGAGGAACTCCATTAAGGTGACAATGAGATCCAGGCTACGCTATTCCCTCAACAAATTGAACACAACAATGAACAAGAACAGTAACCGTACCAATTACAATAGATTCATCCACAGGAAGCGCTTGACCATTGGACGTGCTTCCGACAAGAAGAGATAATAATAATAATAATAATATCTCTATTGTTCAAATTGTTACTTATAAGAAAGTCAGGAATCAGCACAGGCCCAAGAGGAACTCCATTAAGGTGACAAAAAAAAACCGGCATACGCTATTTCTTCAACAAATTGAATACTTTGATGTAACCTGGGCTCTTAAGGGTGCGGTTTAGAAGAGAGAGATAGCTATACAAATATGGGCAATCACTAATTTGAGTTAGATTGTTGTTGTGATCAATGAACAATATTGTATTATACATTAAAATAATCTTAAAATAAGCAGGAATTTCATCAGATAAATTAAAAATTATTTTAATGTTTAGTTCGTGTGAAAAATAATTATGAAAAACAATGAAAATTGATCAAATTTATAGCAAATTTTAAATTAAATTTTTGCTAATAAAAACTTGTGCAATGAAAATTTAAAGGATTTCACTAAATTCTGCATTCAAATAAATTAGCAAACATGACCTATTAATTTCATTATATCTTACAATTTTCTTTTCTAACTTAAACTAGTAAATTGATGTAATACACGAAAATTAACGATTTATTTTTTATTTAGACTGATACTTTATACTTGGTAGATAAAAAATGTAAATACACATTCATATTATGAAATCCAAAAGAATAGCTCTATTTTCAAACGATTATTTCCATTTTACTATATAGCTATCTCTTTCCACTAAACCGCAACCTTAATCTCTTCCTTCAAACACGATTTATAAAACCTTTTATTAATATTAATATTTTATAAATCGTTTATAAAAGAAGATATTAAAACATTATATAAACAACGGAATAAAAAAGTCGAAGTATATACGTATTTCTCAGAAGTAAAGATTTTCTATATATAATAATAATAATAATAAAAACTGCAATGCTCAATTAATGATGTCAAAATGATCGCAAGGAGGGATGATATTGAGACATTATATAAGAATTCAATAAAATTATGATTTATTATTTTCTTTGTGTGATTTATTTAATTAGTCAATATTTATTATATGGTGCTTTTGAATGGTTTTGTACTCTTATTGCATCATTTTTGATCCGATCCTTCCTTGTAACCCCCACTATTCCTCTTAAGGGTTTAATTTCGATGTTTTGAATTCTACTTTTTAACTTATTTGCAATGACCCAGTTTCACATACAAAGTTAGTACAGGAACAAATACTGCTTTGAATATAGTATATACTAGTCTTCGTTCTTGCTGCTATTTCTTTTTTCCGAATGAGCAGAATTGACTGCTTATGCACTAAGAATTAGATTCATTTGTTTTAAAGTATTTATGTAACATAAGTCAAAATGTAAGCTAAAGAGGTTTTTTTTTCAAATTCTTTTTATTTAACTAATTTAAGCAACTGTGACCAAGTGAATAGATCTTTTTTCCTGTTATTAATCATTTTCAAATTCGTTTAATTTAATTTTTAAAAAAATCTGTTTTTTTTTGTTCTTTCTTTTAATCACTTACTATTCTGTGACCATAATGCTCTCCCTGGCGTTTTCGAAGGCGGCGGCCAGCTGGAGGAGTTTCGGGTGCCTGAGCAGATTCATAACGTCGATCTCCTCCTGGACCTTTTCCCTGTCCTTGGCGGTCCGGCAGCGGATGAACTTCGCCGCCAGCTTCTGCGAGTTGGTCTTGTCGATCACCTTGTGGACGACCCCGTAACGGCCCTTGCCGAGCTCCTCCAGGACTTCGTAGCGCAGCTTGAACTCCGGCCCCGGCTCGACCGTCACTATCCTCGGCTCGAACGTCGAGGATTCATCTGCGAAATGAACAACGACAACAAAAGTTAACGGTAAATGAAAATTAATTCAATAAAAAAGATCTCATCTTAAGAATAAAATATATTAAATAAAAATGATTTGAGAATAATTAATACATTATTTCCACATTTTGCTCTGTGACTTATGACTTACGTTACGTAAGTACGTTAAACAAATGCACATTAAAACAACTACTTCCCGGGCAAATACAAACGCCGGACATTGAATTACATAATGTACACTTGCTGTTGCACATCAATAAAATATTGCATAATGCAACAAATTTTTATCCGAGAAAAATTACGTAGCGTAAGTCAAAAGTCACAGAGCTAAATGTGGAAATAATTTATTAATTATTTTCAAATTATTTTTATTTAATATATTTAAATAGCTGTGACTAAGTGAATGAATACTCTTCTCTATTTATATTAAGAATAGAATGTTTGAATAAATCAATGCAAAAATTATTGGAATAACTCAAACATTTTTTTTTCTCACCGTGTTCTTCGAGTTGTATGATATCGGATTCTTGACTAGGTAAGCTTGTGCCGTGAATATTGTGCGATCTTACTCTGAAGACGTATTTTCCGCCGGGTTGCAGTCCTGCGACAGTGAAGCTCAGCGAATGGCACTCGTCGCACGCCATCGTCCAGATATCGCTGCCCACCAGGGAATACTCGACGGAGAAGCCCGTGACGATCCGGCCGCCGTCGTAGGGCGAACTGCTCCAAGTGACGGTGGCGTAGTCCGGGCCCGGTTGCAAACAGGGCTTTCCGCTCGGCGGATCCGGTGGTCCTTAAAATTATAACAAAAAAAAATGAATAAAACACAATGTTTAATTAAAGAAGCGTCAGTGATCAATAATAATATTTATTTTTTTAGTGGAATTTGTTAGGTTAGGTCTCCCGGTTTTGAGATCCAACCGATGGTTTGCAGAATGAACTAAAAATAGCTTTAACCTGATCAACCTCAATTCATACAGATACGATGGATTGATCCATAGGAAGTGCTTGCCCACGGGGCCTGCTCCCGACAAGAAGGGATTCACTGTTATTTACAAGACAGTCAGGAATCAGCACAGACGCAAGAGGAACTCCATTAAGGTGACAATGAAATCCAACATACGCTATTCCTTCAACAAATTGAATACTTTGATTTGGTGACAATGAGATCCAGGCTACGCTATTCCCTCAACAAATTGAACATAACAATGAACAAGTAACCGTAGCAATTACAATAGAATCATCCACAGGAAGCGCTTGGCCATTGGACCTGCTTCCGACAAGAAGGGATAGATTGTTACTTATAAGAAAGTCAGGAATCAGCGCAGGCCCAAGAGGAACTCCATTAAGGTGACAATGAAATCCGGCATACGCTATTCCTTCAACAAATTGAATACTTTGATGTAACTGTATCAATTACAATGGATTTATCCATAGAAAGCGCTTGACCTTTGGGCCTGCTCCCGACAAGAAAAGATTCATTGTTACTTATAAAAAAGTTAAAAAATAGCACAGGCCCAAGGAGAACTCCATTAAAGTGACAAATGAAATCAGACCCACGCCGTTCTCTCAACAAATTGAATACCTTGATGAACTAGAACAATTACCGTACCGTAAAGGCTGTCCTCCATTGGACAAGAGCTCTATCCTCAGGTTGCAGAAGCCTATTGCTGCTAAGAAGCCAGAATAACCATTATATATATATATAATCGATGTCCCCTTTATATAGTAAGGGTATAGTATATTTTATATAGTAAGTTCTTAATTAAAGAAATTCCACTTCCAACTCCAACAAACACAAGCTTTACGAAATCCGTGTTTTTTTTTCTTCTTTTTCCATTTTTTCCTAGGAAAAATTGTCTGTTGAACAGATATATCGGAAAATTATTACATTTTATATCTTATTGGTGGAAATGTTTTGTGCTGAACAAAAAGCTGATTCCACTTCGTTAAAATTCCAACTACATGTATAAATATTGGAAAAAACTACCCATATTTGAAATTCTTTTGAAATTGGCCTAATAAACCTAAACCAATCGAGAATTTATGTATATGTATAGCTAATTGAGTTTTCTTACATTTGTAAAAAATAAGTGAATTCCGTAAATAAAGATAAATTAAAGTTATTCAATCTAATCTATGTTTTATTTTTATTATTGTTTGATTTTTTAATAATATATTCATATTTATTTTATATAATATGGATTTATTATTAATGAATAAAGTAACGATTAACACCATTCAGATCTTAGAAGTTTTTTTTATTTATTTTATTAATAGATTTTTATTAATTTATTCATATTTATTATTACAATATGAACTACTAATATTTAAATATTAAAATTATTAATTTAATTTTGTATATACGAACATTTTTATTCAGACAATATGATAACAAAAATTTACAAAAATTATTATAACAATATGTACAATTGTGTTGGTAGTGTGTAATGGGCTATCGACCATAGTTCTTTTTGCCTTTAATTTTTTTATTTAAATAAGATGGTGTGTTTTTTGTAATTCTACTCACCTTCGACAGAAACAGAAGCATATTGACAATCGGAGCCCAGATCGTTCTCGATTAGAACATCGTACTTCCCGCTGTCGTCGGCCGTGATGTTCTGCAGCAGGAGGCAGGAGACTCCACCGCTGGACGTGATGCTCGTCCTCTCGTCGTTCTTCAGCACGCGACCCTGAAAATCCATCCCCGCAAATTAAACGCAAATTACACCAGCACGGAACAACAACAAAAATAACGCGAATTGCACCAATTAAAAAACATCTTTAAACAATTCCAACACCTGTCGTCGTCGTTTTTCGCTCATGATTTGAATTGCAAATTCACGTTGTTCTTATCGTGAATCCCGAGGTGCCGAAACAGCGCACGCACTTTCCACTCAGCCGAACTGAATTCCGTTTCCTCGCGGAGTGAAGTAAAAAACAAACAAAACGGACGTCATCCGGTGCGTGAGTCACTTTATTTAATGTAATTTTGCACGTGAAAGGAATTTTATTAGAAACCGATTCCATATATACACACGAAATTACTAAAAAAATCTGTTGTTGCTTATTGTTGGGAGTTTATTGCGAGCACGCGCGCTGTTTCAAATTTTCTGGGTCGAGCAATCGAGCCTCGGGAATTTCCGTGATTCATTTCGATGCGATTGTTTGGAAACAACTCGAATTAAAGTAAATAAAAATCGAGACGATTGTATTGACTTTATCAGTGTCTGGAAAATATAAATAGTTTACCCCAAAATATATATCAGCTAAATTAAAAGATCATTCGGAGGAAGGATTAAAGACCACAAAAACGTATCAATCCACATGCAAACCATCAACTCGAAATCAATTTCTTTATTAAATTCACAAACTTGACACCTAAGCCAATCAAAAACTACGGTTTTTTGCATATTATGAAGCGGTGGGTTTGAACAATAACCCTAGAAAGTTTTACGGAGCTACCCTTAATAAAAATTAAATTATGATTTTTTTACTTACTTTTTTTATTCGCAGAAAATAAAATCCACATTTTTTTGTGGAAAATTCGAAAATCGCAGATTAACTTAAAATCATAACCAAATTATCCCTAATGAATGGGAGCATCAACTGTGTGAATTTGACTAACTTGAAGACAAGAATTTTCATACAGCTGACATGTAAAGTTAGCGAAAAATCAACCGATTTTACGAATTTTTCTAAAGAATTACAAAAAGCGCTTATAAACTATTTTCGAGCTAAAATATAAACAAATCCTATTCGAATCTAATGCTTCAAGTCCAAATGTTGTATCTGAACAATTAATAAAGTTATCTTAGTTTAATCAGCAATGCGTTTAAAAGCCTCGATTAGCCCGGTTCGTTTAATACGTTCTGATAAGACCCCGTGTAAATCGGACTAAACATTTAAAATTGTAAGTATAGTCAGTTCACAGCTTCTAAATAGCTTAGCTTTTAAGTGCAACTAGCGCAGAATCACAGACTCTCACAATATTGAAATTTGCGCTTAGCCAATTTAAAAAACGTTATATTATTTCGTGTTTTTTTTTTTTTTCGTATTAATTTTCAATTAAAAAACTGCGTATATGAATTTTTAGTTTTTTGCGTATTCTAAAAATGGAGGATTTTAGCAATATTCCCTGAAAGTTTCACGAAGCCTCCCCGCACAAACATTAAATCACGAATAATAGAAAAAGGCTAAAGAGAAAATAATTTATTGATCAATTATTTTGAAATTATTTTTATTTAATTAAGACACGATTTTTTTTTATTTTGCCTCCACTGAAAATTCGACAGAAAATATTTTTTATATTTAATATTGAAAATAGATCAAAAACTGTGAGATAGGGTAATTTTAGTCTGAAAGAGAAAGGTTCTACAAACACCCCCTGATAGTTACACGAAGCCAGCTCGCACAAAAATTAAATTACACTCACAGAAAATTCGACAGAATGTTTTTTATACATAAAATTGAAGTTAACTAAAAAAACTATGGACAGGATAGTTTTTGTATATTTTAAAATGGGAGGCAAGTTTCAGGAAGCCGCCCTATACAAATATTAAATCACGATTTCTTTTATTCCGCACTTACAGAATATTCAACAGAAATAAAAATAATAAATAGTAGTTTTAATCTCGACACCCAATACGGGTAAAAGAGGATAAGATTAAGAAAGCTAGTTGTTTTAATATGTGCATTTGTTTTCAGTACTTACGTAACGTAAGTCAAAAGTCACAGAGCTAAATGTGGGAATAATTTATTAATTATTTTCAAATCATTTTTATTTAATATATAGAAATAAAAATATTTTCGGATATAATTGAAAAATACTCAAAAACTACAGGTGGAGTAATTTTTGTTTTTTGCGTTATCTGAAATGAGAGGGTTTCAAAAATACCCCAAAAAAGTTTAACGAAGTCCTCCCGCACAAAAATTAAATGACGATTTTTTTTATTTGACACTCACAAAAAATTGACAGAAAATTTATTTTTTTCGTATAAAATTGAAAATAACTCAAAAACTGTGGATGGGGTAATTTTTGCTTTTTGCATATTCTGAAAGAGGAATGTTTCAACAATACCCCCAGAAAGTTTCACGAAGCTACCCCGCACAAAAATTGAATTTCGTTTTTTTTATTTCGCACTCACAGAATATTCGACAGAAATATTTATTTCCTTAATTCGGATAAAATTGAAAATAATTAAAAAACTACATGAGAGGTTTTTTTGCATATTTTGAAATGCGAGGGTTTCAACAATATCCCCGCCACCCTGCATACAAATTAAATTATGATTTTTTTTATTTCGCATTAATCGAAAATTCAACAGAAATGTTTGCTTTTCCACTGCGGATAGGGTAATTTTTATTTCTCAAATATTATGAAAGAGGATTGTTTCAACATCACCCCTTAATAGTTTCATTAAGCCACTCCCATAAAATTGTTCTTATAAGTGGGATGAAATCAATTCAAATGTCATCAATAAACCGAAAATGAACATTTTCAACCAAAATTAATATATAATATCTTTATGAGTCTTCGTGACAAAAAGTGTAAATAGAAAAGAGTAAATGTGGAAATAATTGATAAATTATTTTCAAATCAATTTTATTTAATTTACAAGAAATATATTGTTCGCATTAATTCGCACACTACTGTAGTAATACTACTATCTGTATTACTACAGTAGTGTGAGAAATACTATATTCTGTCCTTTCAAGTGGTGGTAAGAATATTAAGCTAAACATAATCAGACATTGAACAAACAAACAAGAAATAATTTTCCTCGTTGTTAGATTTTTTTAAATTATGTTGCCATTAATAATAGGAAAAGCGTATTATATAATCTATTGTAATCCCAAAATCGATCCCAAATTCAAATTCCCCACATTAACGATCTATCAATTCATCTCATCTAATCACAGTGACTCAGTCAACGACATTAGCAATCATGACGTTTAAAAAACTGACATGAACAGGACAAAGACAGGCTGAAAGACCTCTGGTCGATAGCCAGTTTGTGAATTTTGCTTTATTGTAACAGACAGTATTATAGCATATATTAAAATGTAAACACACACCTCATTGTACAAAATTCATAAATAAAGATATTTATATATATATATAATTAATCAATTGTGTAAATTAATTATTTTCCTTTTTATTTAATTCAATTATTATAATTTTTATTCCTGACCTAAATTTTGTAAACAAACACTAACATTGTGCATCCGTAATAATAATAAACAATAAAAGAAAAGAGAGAGTCAATTTTATTTTACCGCACATTTTTTTCTTTCTGTTCCATTTCTGCGAGAAACTCACGGCTTTTGCAACATTGAGGAGAACATCAAGTGACTCACGCGGAGGACCATGAAATGTTATAAGTAATGTAAGCCATAATAATAATAATAACAATAATAAGCAGATTTACGTTAAGAAGCAAACAATCAAAAACTATATAATAAAATAAATGGAAACAAGTGTTCATTCGCTTGGTCACAGTTATTTAAATAATTAAATAAAAGTAATTAATAAATTATTTCCACATTTAGTTATACAATAATAATTTAAACAAAAAAATGCGATTATTTATTTAAACAGTCTCGAATATATTTTTTCTGGGCTATTCTGTAAGTTAACGTATACGTTATTTAGTTACTTCACGTTCTATGTATTTATTTAGAGAATCTCTATTTCATTTACAAAAAAAACTAATAAATAAAATCTAAAATGTGATAATAATAAATAAATATTTGACCTTATTGGGTATGGTCAAATATTTATATATCGATTACAAAAACATTTTAGAAATTTCAATAAATTCAATTTTGAATTTTCTTCACCCATACAATTTTGAAGACACTGTATTGTAGAGCTTAAGAAATTACAATGACAAAGTGCCATTAGTTTTTAATATCTTTTAGAACAAATACAAAAATTGGAAAAATTAAAAACACCTTTTGCAACGCCTGCAAATCCCGTGGTGAAGAAGAAGGGAAGGAAAATCGCCTAACATTTAATCGCATAACCATGTAATATGTTAATTAAATGTGAGTTTCGTGAAGATTTGAAAGACATATGAAAACACTTTTGTAAAACATTGATAATGATCACATGGTACATCTGTTAGTAAATAAATAAGTGAAGAAAAGTGTACAAAGTGTTTTCATATATCATGTAGTATGTAATTATTATTATAGAAATAAAGAATACTTGAACCTAAAAATCTGAAATATTGCATTTTTTTGTAATAAATCAAAAACGATAAACTATGAATGATTTTCTGCGATCGGAAAAAAATGCACTATTTACATTACACCTATTTTGAGTATGTTGACATTACTCTAAACAGTGCGATTTTTTTCCGAATTTAAAACAAACTGTATCTTTTACCGATTTCAAGATATATACAATCCAACCTGTATATATATACAGAATCGAGGCTATTCTATAAACGAAAAGTTTAACGAGTACGTTATATTTTATCGCCATAATTTAAGCAGCATTTTTAATTAATATTTATACTACATAAAAAGTGAATTTAATTAATAACGTAGACTTTAAACTTATCCCGTAAGGAATAACTATGAATGTGAACTTGAATAATAACGTACACGTTAAACTTATCATTTTCATTACAGAATAGTTTCGATTAATACTCGTTACGAATAATTGATTATTTTTTTAATAGGATTCTCTCCAATCAGCCATTAAAATTAATTGTTGATTTTATCTCTCTTAGAATAAATGTAATAATAAAAAACACATACTTATTATATATATAAACATCTTTATTCAGACAGCAGAATTACAATTCTTTACAAATATTTATATTTACAATACATATTGATGGATTAGTAGTCTGTCATGGGCTATCGACCGGAGGTCTTTCTGCCCTCATACTTATTATTATTATTACACATTTTATAAATTAATTAAAAAATAATCATCCATTAAAATTGATTGTTGAAGTTTGTTTTTTATTTTTAGTGTTTGGAAGCGATGAGCAAAACATTTGCCTGACATGTTTTGCTCCTCACTTCTAATACACTAAAAATAAAAAAAAACTTCAACAATCAATTTTAATAGATGATTTAATTTTTTAAATTAATTTAAATAATATGTAATAATAAAAAGTATGCAGGCGGAAAGACCACTGGTCGATAGCCAATTGGCAAGCTCTTACAGCATGTATTGCAATATTTTATATGTAGGTGTTGTATTACGTTTGTCAATAAAGATTATGTATATATAATAATAATAATATTTATTAGTCCCAACTATACAAAATATGTACATAGGATAAGTCAACAGAAAACCGAATACATTAATTTCTATTCAGAAATAAATATAATTAAATTTGAAATTACGCTAAAGATTCATTAATATTAATATTTCATTATTAATAAACATATTTTTAAAAATAGGCTTAAGTCCTACTTAACAGAGCAATCGTTGTATAGATTGCTCTGTTAAGTAGGACTTAAGCCTATTTTTAAAAATATGTTTATTTTTACTCCCCTTTATATTTGGGGGGCAGTTTATTGAAAATCTTAATTCCATAAATTTTTGGTGAATAATAATATAAAAAGTATGCGCCTGTCTTTTTTTGTATCACATTTATTCAAAGAGAGAGAAAGGGAAGTTAAGGCTGTTTTGAAGACAAGGCCGGAAAGGACATGATCCGCGTGCCTGATGCCTAAATATGGGCGATATTTGTGCTTTATTTCGCGGACGTGCGTTTGCTCCGAACGGATGACCCTTGAACGCGCGCATTCGACGTATCGTTTAATTCGAGCGAAAATAGCCAGAGGTGCGTGCTCACACGAAACAAAACTCGAAAAATTCTCACTTTCAGTTGAAATAATTCATCGATTGAAAAACAACAAATGTTACTCTAAATAAATTTTAATTAATCCCAAACAAATCGATGTCACTAAATTAAATAAAAATTATAAATAGAACCTGCAGATGGCATTATATTTAGTAACGTTCCTTTTGTTTGTTCATTAATTTTTTTTTTTTTCAAATAAAAATATTTTATTGATGTACAACAGCAGGTGTACATTATGTGATTCAATGTCCGGCGTGGGTATTTGCCCGGGAAGTAGTTGTTTTAATGTGCATTTGTTTAACGTACTTACGTAACGTAAGTCAAAATATCACAGAGCTAAATGTGGAAATAATTAATAAATTATTTCTGTGACATTTTGACTTACGTTACGTAAATACTTTAAACAAATGCACACTACTTGACACTTATTGATGTGCAACAGCAGGTGTACATTATGTAATTCAATGTCCGGCGGGGAATTTGCCCGGGAAGTAGTTGTTTTAGTGTGCATTTGTTTAAAGTATTTACGTAACGTAAGTCAAAATCTCACAGAAATAATTTATTAATTATTTTGAAATCATTTTTATTTAATTTATTTAAATAACTGTGACCGAGTGAATATTAGCACTATCAGAGGATGATTGCAGATCGAAATAGAATATGAGTAAACTGAACAAAGTCATTTATTCAGAAAAGTTGACAATTTTTCAAAATACTTGACATTTCAATAACTAACCATCTTTATTCAAATATATATATGTATGTACAATAATATATAAAATTAGAATTATATTCTGTAAATGAATCGGCTATCGACCGGAAGTCTTTCAGCCACATTTCAATATTTATTTATTTTTATTTATATTAGATACATCACACCTTGTAACTTGATGTCATTTCGCATATATCAATATTGAACGAATACACTTTTTTTATTTATATTAAATAAAAATAATTTGAAATAAATAATAAATTATTTCCTCTTTAGCTACTCTTATATTTAGACTTATTTTATATAAGTACTTTAAACAAATAAAGGAAGAGGGAATAATTTATTAATTATTTTCAATTTTCTTACTTATTAATTATTTATAGTTTACGAATGCCTACCTGAATTAATACAAATATGTAAATACTTGTATAATGTAAACAATTATAATGGAGATTTCTGTATAATACAGTTAAAGTTAAATTCTTTTTAATTAATTTATTTAAATAACCGTGACCAAGTGAATAAATCCTTTTTTCTATTATCGATGTCGCTAATTAAGAAAATATTTTCCATATTTTCGAAAGTCAATTCTTACACAATTTATTCTTTTTCTTACACATTATCAATTTTTGTTCTTGCACAACATCGCCGATTTTTCTTCCAATCCTTATCGCCCTGATTTAAATTAAGTGTTTTACGATCAAACGCAGCGCGCAAATCAATTACCGTGTCAAAGATCACAACGGAAAAACGCTGCGGTTTCTCATTAATTACTCTTATCGGGGAATGTTTATTCCTGAATGCAGTTTGGACTTATTTTTCGCACTTTGTGTCTATTTCGTCGAAATTTTTTTTTTTTCAAAAATTATGAAATGCATCGATTTATAATAAGAGGAAAAGAGTGGCTGATGGTCGATAGCCATTTCATAATTCTACTGATCGCTGTGGCTTCGACTTCGTTATACATTGTATAAGATTACAATAAAATACTTTTGTTTAATAATAATATATAATATGAAATAAATATGAATAAATTATTAAAAATCAACCAATAAAATCAACCCGAAATTAGTCGAGAATTAAAAGTTATTCAATCCAATCTGTGTTGGGTTGATTTTTAATGATTTATTCATATTTATTTCATACAATATGAACCACCAATGTCTAAATATTAAAACCATTAATAATATATAAAATACAGGGTTATTATAAATGATGGACCCACATTTATAATAACCCTGTATATTGTATTGTACCAAATGTAAATTACAACAGTGTAATTAATTTAAATTAAATTTATTAAATATTATCATTATATCAATATGTATTCTTGATTTTGTAAAAGGTGTTTACCGTTAATAAATAAATAAATAAATTAAATTAATTTAAATTAAGAACATTCTCAGCACACTTATTAAATATTAATAATATTATTATTAATTGTGAAATAAAAAAACATTCTCGGAAGTTCCTTATTTTGAAATACGCTGCATATTTTAAATTATAGAGGAGGAGCTCACTTATTATAAGATATAGGAAGCATGTTTAAATTTTGTACTTTTTTAGAATATCACGTAGGCATAAAAGGCGAAAAAGTTCAAAGGGGTACCCCTTACAACTTTTTCCATCAAAAAATTATTTTACACTGTAAAGGGCTGAAACTTTCTAAAGAAGTAGTTTAGAGTCTGCTGAACACGAATCTGCCAGCTGTCTAAAAATATATTTTTTTTAATTTTCACAGAAATGATCCGTAAAACAATTTCGTTTTCTTTATGTTCTGTTAATATATGTGTGTTTCGTTTCCATTCGGACGCCAAGAAAATTTGAATAACCGAGGCCTCGGTAATTACGGGTGAAATTTCTTCGCTTTCTTACTTCCCAGCAACCACTGTTATTATTAAATCGTTCGTTAATTCACGGTTTGATGTTACAAATTGGTTGGTTTTACTCAATTCACCTTGGACGCAAGGGGGAAATCACGAGAGATTTATGCATTTTTTTTGCGGCCGCAACAATTGTCGACCATCACAGAAATCGGTGATTTTTTTTAAAATTATAATTTCAATAACAAATAAAATTTAATAAATTCTTCAACTAGAGTTTGAATTATGGCTCTTCGGACTAAAATTTTTGACGATACCAATAATAAATAAGCACTTTGTGGTTTATTTATTTATTTATTTATTTATTTATTCATTCAATTAACGGAGGCCATTAAATACAGTAACATACATACATGATACAATGAATAGTTACAATTACATGAGAAATGAGTTATTTTGAAATACCCTGCATATTTTAAATTAGAGACGAGGAGCTCACTTATTATAAGATATAGGAAGCATGTTTAAATTTTGTACTTTTTCAGAATATCACGCACACATGAAAGGCGAAAAAGTTCAAAGGGGTACCCCTTACAACTTTTTCTCTCAAAAAATTATTTTACGCTGCAAAGTGCTGAAACCTTCTAAAGAAATAGTTTAGAGTCTGCTGAACACGAATCTGCCAGCAGAAAATTTTTATTCCGTTTTTTTTTTTCGCATTTTCACAGTTCAAATCTTCGAAAAATCGAAATGGCCATCACTAGTTATCCATACGCCAGATGAATGCTGGCTAAACATTCCATTAAATGTTTATTTATGATTGTTTTATTTTAAATATTTTTAAATTATTAATAACTGAGGCATCAACTTTGTTATACATTGTTTATCAAATGAATAAAACACTTTAAACTTTGTTAACACAAACAAGAAATACAAACAAAGTTTTAAGTGAATTAAATAAAAATGATTTGAAAATAATTAATAAATTATTCTCACATTTAGCTCTGTGACTTTTGACTTACGTTACATAAGTACGGTAAACAAATGCACATTACATATTGGATTGTCTTAATTTAAAATCTTTACAATATAGAAGATCACTTGATTTATGCTATGGGTTCAAATTGATTAATGGGCATGTCAACTGCAGTTTTTTATTATCATTGCTGAATTTTAATTTCTTTTTAACAACTCCAGTTCGATGTAGGCCCTTATTCCGCTTAAACTTCCATCGAACATTGTATGGTTCTCAAAATCCTGTGTCACGTATAATGCGGTATTGTAATGTCCTTATGTTGAATCCTAATTTTTATATTTTTAGTAATTCTTATAGTTTATTTAAACACCGTTTACGTATTATTAATCTGGATATTGTTAATTAGTATATTTTTGCTTCGGTTATATTGCCCTCACTATTTATATGTTTTATTAAGTTTATCTTATGTTACTATTGTTTATAATGTATTATGTACAAAGGAGATTTCCGTTAAATAAATAAATAAAACAACTACTTCCCGGGCAAATACCCACGCTGGACATTCAATTACATAATGTACACCTGCTGTTGCATATCAATAAAATATTGCATAATGCAACAAATTTTGATCCGAGAAAAATTTTATGTAAAAACAACAAAAGGAACGTTACTCAATACAAGACCATCTGCAGACACGTGTTTCGGGATCTATGCCTCGTCAGTGCAGCTATGCCTTACATAATTTAGTGATGTTAAAACAAATCAATTAAATTAATTCAAATACAATCAACAAAATTAAATCAGTTATATTAATTCAAATTAAACCAAATCAATTTAAATTAAATTAAACCAAATTAATTCAATTTAAATCAAAACCGAATAAAATTAAACGAAAAGAATTGAATCAAATTAATCAAAATTTTGATCTGAGAAAACTTAATAGGCAGCGAGAAAGTTTTAAGTTTTTTATTAATTTAAATATTTTTAATTAATACAAATAGAAATTTGTGACCATTGGAATAAATTCTTAACTTTATATTATGTTCTGTGTGTGACTTACAGCTCTCGTCCATTTAACATTTGGTTCCGGACTGGCGAGATACGTAGCTTTCAGCAGCACCCTGTCTCCCACTAGGGCCGCGGTGTCCTTCGGCCCCCTGAGGATGACCGGAGCGCTGACGACGGGAACTTCCCCTTTCACCATCCTGCGGTTAAACTCATCCTTCGACTTGAGCTCACCACCAGCACTACAGAACAGCGAATCCGGGTCCTCCGCGACCGTCAACTGAGCGCAGCAGCTGCTGTTCGCGGACTGCCCGCCCCTCCGGAGTGTGGTCGTCGCGGTGCAGACGACGGGGCCCGCGTCCTCGCCGGTCAAGCCCCTGATGCGCAACACGCTCACTTCCTCGTCGTTCTCGACCTACCGTAAGGAATAATCGCAAATTAATTAATTACAACAACAACAAAAAAAACAGGTTTTCTTGTTTTGTTTGCTTAAGTTATATCTCCAGACTTTGAAGCCATTTGAAATAATTAGAAAATAATTATATTTTTGATACCATAATCACAACAATATTTTCAATTTGAGTCTCATTAATCACTTAGTAATAATAGGAATTGTTGAATAAGTTTCACTTGGTTTATTAAATATATTTAAATAACTGTGACCAAGTGAATGAATAATACTCTTTTCTATTCACTTGGTTTGTTTTACACAAAAAAAATCGAACACACGAATCCATGCTTTAAAAGACATGTTAACAAAAATTGTTAAATTGTTGTAATTATTAGGATTTGATGAGAAAGTTTCATTTATAAGCAAAAACTGTTATTTTCGACTAATTTCGGCACTTTGCCATTATCAAGAAGAAGAAGAAGTCTTTCGTGTCGAAACTAGACGAGAATAACATTATAAGTGAAACTTACTCATCAAATCCTAATAATTACAACAATTTAACAATTTTTTTAACATGTCTTTTGAAGCATGGATTCGTGTGTGCGAATTTACTACAAATAAGCCGGTCGATTTCTTCTGTAATCCACTTTTGATATTGCTATAAAAAGCGAAACTAGTCAAGTAAATAGAAAACAATAGTGAAAAAAAAACCAAGTGTTTAATTTATCCTTTAAATATTATTAGTTCAAAATGTTTCACCAAGTGATAAGTGAGAATTTTATTCGAAAAATACTTTTCTTGCAGATTTTCATTTTCAGTGTAAAAATAAACTCGAATAAGATTTTGAAACGTTCCACAATTCCAGATCGCGAACGAATTTTTCCTCTCCGCGCAAACAAACAATCAGCAAATAAGGAAAAGTGTTTTCTTCTTCTCTTTACAGCAAAATTCAGGTCGTCGCCGCATGTGTCGAGAAGAATTCGAGCGTCCTCAGCATTTTCTCGTTTGCTGCCCTCATTTCGATCACTTTGTTTTTCTTTACGGATTTCACACTTGTTGCTCTTTTTCAATTTTATTTTTTAAAAAAAGACATTTTTAATATTTGCAAATCCATGATTATTTTCTACACAATAAAATTGAACGTAAATTAATTTAATAAAATATTGAAGATGCCACATGATATTAGGCGAAAGATGAAACTTGCGTCGTTTTTCATTTATTACGTATAGAATTCCTCGATACTTAAGGGTGTGGTTTAGTAGAAAGAGAAGGCTATAAAATTATTAGCAATTAGTAATTCAAGTTACATTGCTATTGTGATGAATGAATAATATTGTATTATACATTAAAGTAACCTTAAAGCACGCAAGATTTTCACCAGATAAATTAAAATGCATTGTTATAATTAGATTTTGTAAAAGGAAAGTCCGAAGTGCTTCAGGTAAAAAGAGACAAAAGTGGAAACAATCAGCCTGATTAGGACAACAAACAAAATGAGAATATATTTCGGGATAGGAGTAAAAATAAAAATTAGATTTTGTAGAAAACAATTATGAAAGAAATATTGAAAATCTGTCAATTTTTAGTGTATAGTTTTAGCAACGAAAAACGTGTCATTACAATTTTAATGATTTCACTAAATTCTTCATTACAATAGCTTTACACTCATTACCTATTAATTTTATTATATTTTCGATTTTTTTATTCTAACATGAACTAGTGAATTTGGGTGATATGTAATGATATATATATATATATATATGATATGTAATGATGTAATGAATATTTTTCTCTAATTAGGTCTATATTTTTTGTAAAAAGATGCAAGTAGATATTCATATTATTAATTCTGGAGCCCTACTCATTTTTATCAATGCTTATTTTCATTAAACCGCAGCCTTAATGCCATTATTGACCAATAAAATTATCCAGTTAACAAGGAGTGATAACACAACTCCAAACTATTTTCATACTTATTGAATATTTTCATTCACCTGGCCAAAAAAAAGGCAGAAACGTTCCATTGCGCAATTTTTACGTCAAATTTAATTAATTAATAATTTCCATAGGCTATCTCGTATTTTGCAAAATTCAAGAATTAGTGACCTGCAACGAGCAAGTGCAACTGCCAATGTCGTTTATAAATAAATATGACATTGAACGGCGTTCTTGTCGCGCGAAAAAAAAAAAAAACTGCAACTGTAATCACGTTTGATGGTGATTCATCGATTCACTTCGTGAATCGGCAATATATGATTTCTTATTTTTTTATGTGTATGTGTGTTTTCTGGCCAATCGACTTTTGTGCTTTTTGATAAAAGCGTGATGTAATGACGAAAATATTTCAACTTATTGAAAACGCAATAATAAAAACTGTTTTTTCCAAAAAAATCTTGAACTGTCAATCGGGGCTATTCCCTATGGAAAATGTTGCGTTTAACGTGTACGTTATCAATTAAAATAAATAAATTAAATTCACATTTTATAAACAAATATCTATGCTTAGCCTGTGGTGATAAAAATAACGTACACGTTAAACTTAACATTTCCCTTACAGAATAGCCCCGAATTTCAACCTCACAATCTAAGTATACAAAGTGGCTTGGAATTTGATGATGAATAATAACGTGTACGTTAAATTTATCGTTTTAAATACGGAATAGCCTCAAATATTATTGATTTTTGAAGTTTCGTATTAACAAGTTTGCACAAGGAAAGTAATTGAATTTCGAAAAACAAAGGGTATAATTTTGCAGTGGAAGCTTTTGATTGATGCTTAAAATTCCATAACTTGGTACAACGAAACTTCAAAAATCAATAATATTGTTTGAATAAATTAAATAAAAATGATTTAAAAACAATTATTTCCACATTTAGCTATGTGACATTTTTGACTTACGTTACGTAAGTACGTTAAACAAATGCGCATTAAAACAACTACTTCACGGGCAAATAGCCCGCTAGACTTTGAATTACACAATGTACACCTGCTGCTGCATAATAAATTACATATTACATCATTCAATAATTTTTTGATCCGGGAATATTTAATGCAAAGATGTAAATGTGGAAATGATTCATTAATAGTTTTCAAGTAAATATTATTTAATTTATTTAAAGCAAGTGGATGAATATACTTTTTTATTAATATTGTTTGATTTCTGCTGATCTGCGACTCGCACTGTTTTTCGAAAATGGACAAACAAAAATATCCCGCGTCTCTTCCCCATTCTTTATAATTTCGTGTTTTTTTGTCAATTGAAAACTTGAACCACCAGTTTTCAGTTGGTAAGAAAAAATCATTGACGCGCGATTTAAATCAATTAAATAGTTATTGTAAATTAATATTTTGAAAAATCCACAATCCAGAATCCCACTCTACACTACATCCAGGTTAGTAAGCTAGCCCTTACTAAACTCCGACATCCTTCAAATCTACTACATAATCATTCAAACCAATTCCTCTAAGACGCTACTTCTGTAAATCCCATAGAAGAACGGCTTCATTTTTTTTCCCAAAAAGTCCTTTTAATTACAAAATTCTATTCTTATTTTGTTCGCACAGAAACCCCGAAATTCCTGCAAAATACAAAAACCCCACCATACACAATTTTCGAATATATTTTATCATTTAATAATTTCACTCATTAATGACTGACGCTCCACAAAAATGATAAACCTTAGCAGAACTACCTCTGGTCGATAGCTATTTGACAGTGACAAATAATTACCTTATTTCATGTTTTCTTTTTAAGTTCAAATATAATAATAATAATAAGGATATGTGTATATATCTGTGTGTTAATAAAGGTGTTAAATATATACTTTTATATAAATAAAACAATTTATAACTTTCAAATATATTGTAAACTCGCTACAATTGTTTCGCCACACTGTGGCTTCTTCAGGCGAAGAAATGATAAATTACATTTGTCAGTACAGGTGTATATACAATGTTTATGGGGGGTGGGTTTTTCAGCGAAATTTAAATTTAGGAGTGGTGAGTTTGTTAAATCTAATTGGTCGTTCAAAAGTTGTCCTGTGTATTTTCTTTTATTAATTTCCATGCTCTCCGAGATGTTGAGTTTCCGGCCTTTTTCTTCTCTGTGAAGCACTATGAAGTTTTCGTCGAAGTGGTGGTTTTCTTCGATGAGGTGGTTGGAGTATGTGGAGTTGGTTTTCCTTTGTTCATAAGAGGTTTTATGTTCTTTGATTCTTTCTTTGAACGACCTTCCGGTTTGTCCTACATATGTTTTAGGACAGTCTTTGCAATTTAGCAAATAGACACCACTTTGTTGAGTTATACAGGTTTTATCTTTGTTATTTTTAATTATTTTCCCTATTATATTATTTGTTTTGAATGCTACCTTGATATTTATTTTTTCCAACATTTTTGCGACTTTATTGCTTATTTCTCCTGTGTGTGTTAGTGATGAATAGTTTTTTATAGATTTGTCTTTGATAATAGGGTAAATGGAATTAATTGTTTTAAGTCTTTGTTTTGTTTGTATTATTTTTTCAATTATAGATTATTTTGAAACCGTTTTTGTATGCAATTTGAAAAATAATTTTTAATTCTTTATCATAATTATGTTGTGTCATTGGAATTGATAATAACCTATGTACCATACTATGATAAGCAGCTAATTTGTGTGAGATTGGATGGTTGGATTTATAATTAATCGTTGTGTCTGTATGTGTTGGTTTGTGAAAAATTAAAAATCATGTCTATTATTAATTCTTTTTATGGTTAAGTCTAAAAAATTTATAGAACACTCTGTTTACCACCATCACAAGGGTGACAATGACGAAGCAAAACATTCTCAGAATAATTTTGAATTGGATTGGTTGATTCACAATAAATGTAATAAAATATGTTATGTAAAATTGTATTATTCTGTTTATATATGATTTACAGTCATGCTATTTATCTAAACATTTTGAATATTGTTATTATTTTGTATAAAGGTGATTTACTGTAAATAAATAAATTGAATTGAATTTATGTTTATTGAAAAAAAATAATAATGATGATACACCGTTAATTCAATAAATACACGAGTATTATAATTATGTACAATATAAATATTTGGAGCGTGCGTATGGAATGTGTCACGTTAATTAATCAAAGGCGGTGTGATTCATTCAGGACGTTTCTTTTAATCGATATCGCAGACGTAATTCACAAGCGTCAGAGAATTTTTGAGTAATAAAAGGAATAACATTTAATATTTTTCAAATTTGACGTTTCAAAAATGTATTACTGTCATTGTATAATAAAAATCGATCCTATGTGGCGTGGGTTGTTGGTCTTTTCTGACCTGGTCTGATTACGCTCTAGTTAAGCACGACAAAGTCAAACATCACCCAGAAAGAACCTAACTCTATACATAATGTAAACAATCGAAAAATAACATTTTAGAATATAAATAATGAATTAATTTTCTAAAGCTCACATTATCGCGGCTGCAACTCGAGCTCAAAACCAAAACTCGCTCCTGCCGTTTTATCATCTTCTTGCACAACATAACCACGCACCGTTTCACGCATTAGGCTTTGCTCGTTTTCATTTGTTCACCGCTAAATCGAAATGAAAGTGCAAGTTTACAACGTCACTACTGAGTCATCCTTTAAACAGTTAATGTAGTTACTTGAGTTACGAGAAGGTTTAAGTGACTTAATTGAAAACACAGTTATATTCCTTTCTTCACTTTTTTTTATTACAATATGTACATTTCGGGTACTAATAGCTATTGATAGCAATAAAAAAATAAAAAGTGAAGAATGGAATGTAACTGCGTTTTCAATTAAGTGATTAAACAATTACTAAAGGACTAAATTGGCTGTCTGTTAATATGAAAACTCTAAAAAAACTGCACTAAGTTCTCGAACGAACAAACCGATTTTGAATACTGAGTAATCAAACATTGCGTTTTTTTTTCTTCCTTTTTTTTTAGTTTCTAAATTATTTTTTTCGTGACCGCTCTCAACTACGCGGCATTCATTTTATCGCAAAGCGTTTCGATTTCGATAATGAAAATATGCCAACTAACAAAAAGCGACGTTTAATTATCGGGCGGTCGAAATTAGGGGCGTGAAGTGAGGAAAATCGAAATTGCACCACGAATAAAATAGTCCGTTACAAAAATACGTTTACGTAAAAGTATGGGTTATGAATAAATCGACAACTGAATAAGTCAGGGATTGTTTAGGATTCCTGTATCGTCCCAAAATATATACAAAAAGAATGGCAAAAATCAATCCTGGATAATATTGTAAACAATGGATACAAGGATTATCAAACTGTGTAGGCTTTCACGACCTGTGTGATTAGAAATGTTGATTTCCGGGCTATTCGGCCGCGGTCTGTTGGAGTTTAATCCTGCGGTCGGCATCTTCAGTGGCTCCGTGGACGAAGGGCGTATGAACTCTTCGATGTCTCAGTCACCGAGAGGACATGGATATAAAGATTATTTACAATGTTATATTAAATTATGTTTACAATTAATATTCATGGATTGATTGAAGAATTAAGCTGTAACTAACTAATCTTATGTCCCTAAAATTATTTAAAAATTGTGAGAATAAATTGAAATCATCACTGTTTGGAATTGCATTGGCTTCTTGGGACATTGAAATTCAACTGTATCTACCAGCCAGTAATTTTTACAAAATTATCCAGGAACTTTCTACGTTTTGCCATCGACCTAATACACAGCTCAGACGGATACAGTTCTGCCAGCGATCTAATATCATAAAAAAATACCGATAAATTGTATCCTCTAGAGTGCTTTAATTTTTGTTTATTAAAAAATGATGTTAGCAATAAAAGTAACCTCGCGTTATAGGTTATGTAATTTTAACAAATTGAATTGATAAATAACGACAAATGTGATTTGTTTTTATCCATTGCTGCCAACAAAATGTAAAACAAAGGAAAAAAATCAAACACTCTAGAGAGGAGAAAAAGGGATCGATCATATGGCATTTGTCTAGGCTGTATTTTAGATCGTTAAAAGAATGGATGAAGTTAATGTTCTTTAATTTTTAACAAATTCTGTGCCGATCTCGACTAGTTCATAACATTTTCCTTTTAAATATCGGCTTTGCACCATTTTCAACTGCCTTATTGCGGTAGCAGCCCACAAAGATGAACTATATTCTAAATGAGGAGGCACAAGTGAAGTTCAAGGTTTTTAATCAATTAGGTCTACGTACAAACACTAAGACTGATTAGCTTTCATTAAAAAATGCGAAGTTGGAAGTAAAAAGTACGCCAAGATCCTGCAGGCATGACTCCCTGAGGATCGTCTGCAGGAAGAAATGTGAGTACATTTTTTTATATTAAGTTTAAGTTTGTTACTCAATTATTTTCGCGGGCGTAACATGTCGATGCATTTATTCGGGTTTGATCCCGCGTATTTTCTTGAAACTGATCCATTAAATCAGGAAAAAACTATTTAATTTTATTCCTCCAGCAACCACTTGTTGGACTTCTACGCACTACAACTAGATACTCGTATTTCTTGTTTGGTTTCTGGTGATTCTTCTGTTTTGCGATCCTGAAGACGTGTTCGTGCCCTCTGTTTCAATTTCGAGAAATTCAGAACCCGTTCCCTTCAGAAAATGATCTCGAAATTGAAACAGAGGGCACGAACACGTCTTCAGGATCGCAAAACAGAAGAATCACCAGAAGCCAAACAAGAAATACGAGTATCTAGTTGTAGTGCGAATAAATGCGTCAATAAATATATATATATACATATATATATATATATATATATATATTAATTATCTAAGTAAATTTAACGCTTTATATTCAAAATATATACATGAAGTTTTTATTTGGAACGTTTTTTTTTTTTAATTGGAGAATTATTCCGGTAATTTTAATTAATCCTGTATAAATATTTTGTCATTGGGCAGAAAGACCTCCGATCGATAGCTCAGGACAGATAAACCTTTATTTTAATGTATATATTCAATGCTTGTTACAATTTAATTGTCTGAATAAAGATATTCCTATATCTAAGAAATTATATTTTTTTAATAATTTACATTTACATTTCATTACTTTTCCAAAACATTTCGTAGAGGGCAATACAATTGAATATTACATAAATTGTAACTAATGGTGATTAATTACATTAGTACCTCAGTTAAATCAAGAAATTGGTGCTTGCAAACTGTCGATTAACAACAAGAAATCTTGGTGATGATGTTAGTGTATGAAAAAGATTAGATAATACTATTTTGAATGATGTTTTGAGCCTCAGACGCGTTAAAGCACTGTTGGTACCGAAACACAGAAAAAATATAATCTCCTAATTAAAATTCCAAAATATGACGATCCATGAATTCATCTCCTCATTTCATAGCGACATACTCAATAGCTACACAATTGCAATTTATTTAATAATTAGAAATGTATATATTTTATTTCTAGTAATCTGAAAACATGCAGGAATTTCGTCAGATGAATTAAACGGTATTTTAATGATTAATTTAGCGAAAAACAATTATAAAAAAAATCAAAATTCGTTATATTTATAATAGTTTTTAATTGATATTTTTCGTAATAAAAACGTGCGCAATAATAATTTCAAAGATTTCACTAAATTCTACATTGAAATAACTTCGTATTCATTACCTATTAATTTCATTATAACTTACAATTTTGTTTTCCAACATGAACTGGTGAATTGATCTAATACGCGATAATCAGCAAATTTTTATTTATACTGATAATTTTTTACTTGTATGGGCAGATAAATTAAATAAAGAGATAATTAATAGTTTTAATATTTAGACATTGGTAGTTCATATTGTATGAAATAAATATGAATAAGTTTATTAAAAATCAACCAATGAAACAATTAAACACAGATTAGATTGACTAGTTTCGGGAATTTAAAGTTATTCAATCTAATCTGTGTTTTATTGGTTGATTTTTAATAATCTATTCATATTTATTTCATAAATAAAAAGAATAAAAAAATATTAATTGATTATCATAGACACTACGATTTTTTTACGTACGTTACGTAAGTACTTTAAAACAAATATAATTTAAAACAATTACCTCTCGGGTATATGCCCCTTCAGATATTGAATCACATAATGGACATTTGCAAGTACATGTTCATTTTATTAAATCATAAAGAATGGCTCTTATTCAAACTATCATTTCCACTTTACTGTATAACTATCTCTTTCCAACAAACCACAAACTAATTTTCTGTATAATTGATATCAATCAAATAGGATTATTGGAAATGTCAGACCTTATTTTAATAAATACATTGAGTAATTTTATTCGCGAGTTCTAGACATATTAAAAGAATTATTTATTACATATGAATCTAACTCGTTTAAATTAAATAAAATTATTTGAAAATAATTAATTTACTCAACTGAATAATCAATTAATTATTTTCTCTTTACTCGTTTACTTTTCTTCTTTTTTTATAAATAAATAACTGCAACAAATTCCTCGCTGTGCCTAAATTTGGTCAAAAAAATACAATATCGGAATTTCTCGGGCTCACCTCGTATCTTCCTCCTCCGGCTGCCGATGAAGTTTTCACCTCACGTCCGGCCACTTCCCACGCGAAGGTCGTTCTTGAATCTCCTCCGCTATCGCCGTTCCGCATTTTCGCGATTTTCGCGCAAAAAGCCGCATCGCCTCCGACACGGCCCACCACCGAATTCGGCACCTTCGCGAATTCCACTTTACCAACACACATCGAGTATTCTGCAACAAAAAAATGAAGAAAGACATTAAATGATAATTAAGGGGATTTTTATTCACCCGGTCGAGTTATTTGAAAAAAAAAATAAATAAAATCCTTTATGACAGTAAGACCTAACTATGGTCGATAGCCCATGCGGGTATTAGTCTGTGTCTCTACTATAAATTTTGTGAAACTTAAAAAAAAGTATTGTTTTATTTACAAAATGTATATTATATTTTGTATTATTTGTATAGTCTAAATAAGGATGTGTATATAATGTAGTAATATTACTACATTATATCAAGAAACTTCACGCACTCACCAACAAATTTCTTAGATCTTAAGGATGTGTATATATAGAAAATTCTTTTGCTGAAATATCCATCGTTTATTATTCGATTAAACAAATATCAAATAACTTAATCATAAGAAAATAATAGACTTTAGCTGAAATAACTTTGGTAGGTAGCCAATTTGTGAATTGTACATAGTAAGAAAAAGTAAGAAGTCATATCACAATCCCACCCCTAAGCGTTATCTAAACGCCTGGATACAAGCAAAGTGTTTTATTAATTTTCTACCTTCATGTTGACGATATTTTTATATATAAATAGACTTTTCATAATAAATTAAAGACGACGCAAGCGCCACCTTTTACCAATTTCCGTTCAGTCGCCTTCATCAAGGCATTGCACATGGAACACACTAGTCTGATGAGGTTCGAAAAACCGAAATGGCCATCACTAGTTATCTCAATCAATGGTAGCTAAACATTTTATTAAATGAAATAGACTTTTGTTAAAACCAAGATTAGAGCTGTTACTTTAAATAATGAATAAATAAAATATTTATGATTTTCAACATTTTTTTTTTATTTAATTTTACTACAGTTGTTTCGCTACGCAAGCTACAGCGTAGCGAAACAACATTCAGGTGAAGAATGTTGATAATAATACGAGGAAACAATTGTAGTGAAATTAAATACAAAAATTGTTGGAAATTATAAATATTTTATTTATTCATTTATTAAAGTAATCATGGATTTTCAAAAACTAAGTGCCTCAGTAATCAACGATATTAGCGCTGTTGTTATGATTAGTCAATTTCGACGTTAGTTACAAGAAAAAGAAATAGGCATAATTTCATTCATTGCAATTTTTCTTACCATAAAGAAAGAATTTCAAATATTAAAATAAATTTAATTAACAAATATCCAATTTTAACAAATCACATTATGTGTAAATCCACTCCTGAGAGAAACTTCCCGTAGTTTCTCATTTCGTCTCCTCGTTTATTCATTTATATTTTTTTAAATTTATTTTTTCTTTTTTTTTTTTCATTCTTATATCACTTATGTTATGATCGTAATAACCGGTGAAATATGGAGAGAGATCTTCGTCCCAAAAACGCGTGAATTTATTCATTTTTTATTCCCTTTATCCATATTTGCGCAAAATGAACAACAAGCAGAAGAAAAACAGACGGAGAGGAATAAATGCGTATATATGTGAGCGCTTTCACTCGTTTTGTCCGTGTGAATTTTTTTTTAAGACGTGAAATTATTGCGCGGGCGTGACCCATCGAAGGAATGCCATCATCTACTTTATGTTCGAATAAGAATTAAATAAGAAAATCGAATATATTCCTCCTAGCTTAACCGAAACTTAACTTTTCTGAAACGATTTTTATTAAAAATTCAGTAAAGCTCTAACTTAATATATTTGAAAATATATTATATATACAGAGTGAGTCATCGAAGCGCCCGTCTTCTACTGTCAAAATTATTAGAAAATATATTTTTTTCTACAGTAATAACTAGTAAAAAAAATGGGATGTGTCCATCATAGCACTTTCCCCGGTGAATTTGGTCAAATACGTTTATGATTGAACATTTAGAAATACGGAAAGTATTTTTTAATAAAGATTTGTAATTATTATTATAAGTGTTTGAATGAACAGTTAATAGTAAATAAAAAATTATAATAAATTAAAGACGACGCAAGCGCCACCTTTTGCCTAATTTCAAGTGGCATCGTCAACGATTTAAAAAATTATTAATTGAAAAAATGGATTGTCGAGTTTGTTATTTCTTACTTTATAATGGCTTGATAAATTTGTATAATTTCTTTACTATTTTAATTTGTTGGCACAACATATTCAATTATTTTGATGTTTAATTTGTCATTAAAATAATTATTTAAATAATTAAAGGCTCCACAGCCAACATAAAAAGTTGATATAAATTCCAAAAAAATAGGTTACCCTGTATATACGAAAATAATTTTCCATTATGCGTATTCAGAAGTCAAGCAAGTTTTATTAATAAATTATTCCTGAATTTATAACGATACGGTGATGTACCGAAAATATATTAGAAATGTATTCAGAAAAGACTCACCTTTAACGATGACTTTACATTTGGATATAACCTCCCCGTACTGGTTGTACACCTCGCATCTGTAATCTCCGGAGTCCTGGACGAACGCGTCTGGGATGCAGAGAGCGAGATTACCCTCGCCGTCGTCCTTCTGCCGGAAGTCATCGCAATCGGGAAGGACGCATCCGTCCTTCATCCAGATCACGTCGTACGGTTTCTCCCCGTCGATTTTCACGTCCAGGACGACGGAGGAGCCCTCCGTGACGTCCCTGATGGCGGGCAGCGCTTCCAACAACACCAGCTCTCCCATTGTGCTTTCCTCGCATCCCTGAATAAATAATAATAATAATAAAATACAGTAACCCACGATTTTTTTAAATTTCAAAAATCTCACAATTCACTAATCCATTACTGCGAATAATTCAAATAATTCAGCTAACATGCACAGATATTTTTAAGAGTGACTATAAAGTTAATTTCTAACAAAATAGTTACGCAGTCAACTTCTAACCAAAATAGTGACTCACAGTAAAGACAATATCTGATTGAACTAGTGAGGTACAATTACTTTAAAATCAATTCCTGTCTAAAATAGTGACGCAGAGTGACTTTACAGACATTCTGTGACTGTATTAACCACATAGGTTTATATTACTTTCGTTTTCACGATAAACGGCATTGGAAGGACACACAGTGTCTTTAAAGGCAATTTCTAACTTAAATAGTGATACGTAGTAACTTTAAAGACATTTTATGACTAAAATAGTGACGCAGAGTAAATGCATTATTGACTAAAATAGTGAGACTTAGAAACAAAGTACCATTTACAACTATTAAATATAAACAAGAATGAATCTCAAGCAGTAATTACACACACCATATGAGAAGAACTGAAGTAGTGATTCATAGTAACTTTACACACATTATCTTATTAAATGAGTGACGCACGGTGACATTAATAGTAATTTCTGACTAAAATAGTGACGCACACTGACATTAAAGACAATATCTGGCCAAAATAGTGGCGCATAGAGACTTTTAAAAGAATATCTGACTGAAATAGTGACGCACACTGACTTTAAAGACAATTTATGACTAAATTAGTATTGCAAATTGAATTTAAAGACAATCTCTGAGTAAAATAGTGAGGCATAGAAACTTAAAAAACAATATATGACTTAAATTGTGGCCCATAATGACTTTTAAGACAATATCTGACGAAAAAATGACGCACAGTGACTTTAATTGTAATTTTTGACTAAAATACCGTCGCACAGTGACTTAAAAGACAATATCTGACTAAAATTGTAAACAAATTGACGTTAAAGATAATGTCTGACACATAGTATCCTCAAAGGCAATACATGACTAAAACAGTGACGTATAGTGACTTTAAAGGCTACATCTGACTAAAATAGTGAGGCATATTGACTTTAAAGACAATTTCTGAGTGACCAACAGTAACTGCAATGACATTTTCTAACTGAAATAGTGACACACTGGCTTAAATAGTCATGCACAGCGACTTTACACTAAATTTCTGACTAAAGTAGTGACGCACTGTGACTTTAATGGTAATTTTTAAATAAAATAGTGACATTACAGGCAATATCTGACTAAAATAGTTATGAATAATGACTTTGCAGTAAAAGTGGCGACTAATAGTGACTTTACAGTCAATTTGAGACTAATAAAATGACTTGCGGTGACTTTAAAGACAAAATCTGTCTAAAATAGTGAAGCACAGTTACTTTAAATTCAATACATAACTAAAGTAGTAACGCACTGTATCTTTAATGGTAATTTTTAACTGAAATAATGACGTACGGTGACTTTAAAGACTATATCCGACTAAAATAGTGACGCACATTGATTTTAAAGACAATTTCTGAGTAAAATAGTGACCCACAGTGACTGTAATGATAATTTTTGATTGAAATAATGACGAACAGTGACTTTGACGACATTATTCGACTATAATAATAATCCACTGTGACTCTAAAGACAATTTGTAACTTAAATAGTCATGCAAAGTGGCTTTACAGTAAATTTATGAATAAAGTAGTGACGCATTGTGACTTTAATGGTAATTTTTGAATAAAATAGTGACGCACAGTGACTGTAAAGGCGATATCTGACTAAAATAGTGACGGTGAGTGATGTATAGAGACTTTACAGTCAACTTTCAGCAATAGTAGTAACTCGTGAATTTAAAGAAAATATATGACTAAACTAATGTTACACACTCTACAGTCCATTTATGACTAAAAAGAAAATTTCTGACTAAAATAATAACGCACAGTGACTTAAAAGAAAATTTCTGACTAAAATCGTAACGCTCAGTGACTTTAAAGACTATATCCAACTAAATTAGTAACGAATTGTGACTTTACAGGAAAGTTCTGACTACAATAATAACAAACAGTGACTCTAAAGAAAATGTGCGATTAAAATAGTGACGCACGGTGACTTTAAATACAATTTATGACTGAAATAATGACGCAGAGTGAATTTAAAGGAAATTTAAGATTAAAAAAGTAACGCACAGTGACTTTGATGGTAATTTCTGACTAAAATAATGACGCTTAATGGCTATTTTAGACAGTAAATGGTTTTACAATAACTGTTAGTTACTAATTCAGTCATAAATTGTCTTTAAAATTTATGACTAAATTAGTAACCCACAGTTATTGTAAAACCATTTACATTCTAAAATAGTCATGCACAGTGACTTTACATTAATTTTCTGACTAAAGTAGAGATTAAGAGTGACTTTACAGTCAATTTTAGATTAAGGAAGTGACTTTAAAAGAAATATTTTACTAAAATGGTGTCGCACAGTCACTTTAAAGATAATATCTGACTAAAATAGTGACGCAATGTGACTCTAAAGGTAATTTCTGGCTACAATAATGACGCACTGTGATTCTAAAAACAATTTTCGACTTAAATAGTGACGTTTGGTGACTTTTAAAAAAGTGATTTAAATAGTAACGCACTGTAACTTTAATGACAATGTTTGACTAAAATAGAGGAGCATAGCAACCTCAAAGATAATATATAAATTAATAATATGACGCACAGTGACTGTAATGACAATGTCTGAGTAAAATAGTGACGCACAGTAACATCACAGATAATATCTGATTAAAATAGTAACTTTAATGACATTATCCGTCTAAAATAATAACCCAAAGTAACTGTAAAGATAATTTTTGACTTAAATAGTCATGCAGAGTGATTTTACAGTGAATTTCTGACTAAAGTAGTGACGCATTGTGACTTTAATGGTAATGTTTGCATAAAATAGTGACGCACAGTGACTTTAAAGGAAATTTATGACCAAAATAATGTTTCACAATGACTCTGCAGTCCATTTATGACTACAGTAATGACGCACAGTGACTGTAAGACAATGTCTGAGTAAAATAGTGACGCACAGTAATATCTCAGATAATATCTGATTAAAATAGTGACTTTAATGACATTATCCGACTAAAATAATAACCCAAAGTAACTGTAAAGATAATTTCTGACTTAAATAGTCATATAGAGTGACTTTACAGTAAATTTCTGACTAAAGTAGTGACGCACTGTGAGTGTAATGGTAATTTTTGGATAAAATAGTGGCGCACATTGACTTTAAAGGCAATATCTGATTAAAATAGTGACGAATAGTGTCGTATAATGACTTTTCAGTCAACTTTTGTCAATATTAGCAATTCGCAGTGAATTTCAAGAAAATTTATGACCAAAATAATTGATTCTATAGACCATTTATGACTAACGTAATGACACACAGTGACTTAAAAGACAATTTCTGACTAAAATAGTAACGCGCAGTGACTTTAAAGACAATTACTGACTAAAATAATGACGCACAATAACATCACAGATAAAATAGTTACTTGTAGTAACATTTAAGGTAATATTTGACAAAATAGTGACGCACAGAGACTTAATTTGCGACTAAAATAGTGAGACACAATGACTTTAAAGTAAATTTTTGACTAAATTAGTAATGATCAGTGAAATTAAAAGCAATTTATGACTAAAATAGTGACACTTACAAATAATATACCATTTGCAACTACTAAATAAAAACAAGAATGGATCTCAAGCATTAATTACACACACCTTATCAGAAGAATAGTTCCTGGGTGCGTACGGTGCGGACAGCGCCCTGGAATACCTCGAACTTCTGTAGATAGTCGGCGACGTCGAGGACAACCTGGGCGGATAGTGGCGTTCCCGTTTCGTCTTCGGCGAGGAACTCCTCGCCCTGATGCGCTTCGGGTAAACCGGATACCGCGGGATCACGTCCAGCCGGGCCGTGGCCTGAATCTGGCCGCACTCATTCTCCAGAGTCACGCGGTACAACCCCGCGTCCTTCGTGGTGATATCGGAAATCTCGAGCGTCCGCACATCCTCCTGCTCCTTAATGGTAACCCGCTGCGTTTGATTCAACCGCTTCCCGTCTTTGTCCCAGATCGTCCAGGGGTCGGGATGGCCGGCTACAGAGCACTGGAAGCGGATCGTCGCGCCTTCCTCGGCGACTTTGTTGTGGGGTATGGCGAAGAATTTCGGGGGGGTTCCGCGCAGGCGTTTCTGCGGGGGTTTTCTCAGGGGGGTCAGGTCGCGTTCGCGGATTCGTCCGCGCGGGGACACGCTGCGTGCCGGTGTAGCCCTCGGGGTCGACGCCGGGGTGTCCGCTAGGAGTCTGTCTGCGGGCGGCGCGAGGTGTTCAGAAAGGAGATTCTCACGTTCTTCGGGAACTAGACAAAAAAATAAAAACGTTGATTAAACGAATAAATCAAACTCAAACATAAGAATATTTATCTAAATTTTATAACAATTTTCGGGTATGTATATAAATAATAAATTAATTATAAAAGATCTCTTGTAGACAACATTTTTGCAATATCGTTACATATATGTTTTGTAGATAATAATTAAGTATGTTAAATTATACCAATAAAGATGTGCATACAGGGTGTTGGCGCGATCTAGGATACATCGAATTTTAACATACATTTAAAATTATGCAAATTCCTGCTTCACAGATTATTTTTTTTTTTTTTAGAAAACTTGTAAGAATTAATATGTGTTCAAAATATGTCAGTCGCTATGTATACCTTATAGCGTCAACGCCTGATGTATGCAATAAATTATTAATATGCATGAGCATAATTAAAGTTTACAAATACAGAAAGGATATTTTATTAAAAATTATATAATTATTATTACTAATATTAATGGTCCGATTCGTGGTAATTTGCCCAGTAGATTGGGTAGTGGTTAGAGGGGGGTTGTGAAGAATTATTTCTATCTACGGGTCTGAATTTACCGTAAATTATGCAAAATTGTTAATCAGTCAACTCATCCAAGTTACATATTCGTCTTCCTTTAGTAAAACAAAAAAAAATCCGTTTTGGATTACATTGTGTTCAATTTTCTGTAATATACATTACATTAGTACTTACCATCAACAACAAGACAGGCTGACGTGTAAGCTTTTCCCAGTTCGTTGTAAGCCACGCAAGTGTACTCTCCTTCGTCTTCCGGGTACACCCTGAGGATGTTGAGGGTGGCCGTTTCTCCGTCGAATTGCGTTTGGAAGTCACCGCCCAGGTGAATCAACTATGGAAAAAAATCGCTTTATAAAATTCGTCCAGAATGTCCCGCAATAAAGAAGCTGATTCTGAATTATATTTATTTAAGAATAGAAAAAAATAATTCATTCGAGAAAAATGAGCTAAAGGGAAGATAATTTATAAATCAAATATTTTTATTTAATTTATGAATATTTTATTTTAAAAAAAACTGTGTAGAAAGTTTGATGTCGTTTCATTTATTAGAGGGTACATACTAAGGATTTGAATGATTGAGGACGCGGATTGTAAAATGCTTTAAAAAAAAACAAATTAAATCAAATAAAAAAATATACTTATGACTTTTCTAAATGGCCAAAGTAAAATAGATATCATAAAAGTATTCCTCGTCGTGATTTAATTACCATAAAAGCCGATAAGATAACTGAATAGCCACACTTCCAGAAACGTCATCGTTTTATAAATTATTTAAAACGCTATTATTTGCAGAGCCATACAATTTGTAAGAATTCTTTAGTTATAAAGTTTACACTCAACTTTCTATCTCTGGAAACCTCGTCCGCCAAGTAACTAACCTAAATCGCCGTTTTCTGTGACAAAATCCATTTTTTTTTTTCAATTATGGTGTACATTTTTTTTAATTTGAAGAACGTGAGCGGAATTTTGACGGCACAATCAATGACTAAGTTCCGTTGTGCCGATCCAGCCCTCGCATTGCAATCCGTATTTTCACTCATCTATTCACCCATTTCATTTAATTATGTAATTTGTAAAATAATGCGTAATTAAGAAAAAAGTTAATAAAACATTTTTGTGCGGAGCCCGCCCTCGCATTGCAATTTATGTAATTTGTAAAATAATGTATAATTAATAATAATAATAATAATAATAATAATTCTTTATTTGTCCAACAGGATGACCCAATTACAGAACAAAAATTTAAATATAGGATATGAAGAAAAGTACATATTAATAAATGAATAATGAAATTAAAAAAACAGTTATTAAATCTTTTTTATCCCACTTATTTTTCATTTCCCGTTGGAGATTTTTGGGATTTGTTGCACAGTGTAATGAGGAATTGAAACGTCACTGACCTTTCCACCTTTTTCCCATCTGATATTCGGCGCCGGATTCGATTGGACTTTACACTCCAAAGAAACCGAATCGCCGTCGCAGCAACGGAGATCCTTCAACTTGTTGACAACTCTCGGTAGGGTTTGTGTGTTTCTAAAAGGAAATAGTTTTATTTTTTTTTAATTTGTATCTTAGGGAATTTATATTACTAATACTCACCCTATCCGTCTTGAGGAGGAGAAACCAAAACCGTCATCAAAATCTAAACAGAATAAAATAATTTATTATACGGTGAAGATTTTTTTATTTTGAATTAATTTCTCACTTAACCCGTGGTGAAACATATTTAATTAATAGACTTTGATTAAATCAGTGAAACAAACCAAGTGTTTTAATCAAAGTCTATTAAGATTTTTTTATATTAAACATACGGAGCTATTCCGTATGGATAACGTTCAACATAACATAATAGTTATCCGAGAAGTTTCATAGTTCTAGTAGAGAACCTACTTGAACTATGAAATAGTTATATTATAATAAATCGAAATCTGCTTAGACTGTGATTATGAACATAACAGATATGTTAAATTTTACGTTTTCTCTTTCAGAATAGTTCCCATAGACTTTAGTTGGACATTTTTTTTTGTGGGGGAGTGAAAATTGTCTCACCTTTCGCTTTGATTTGCAGGGATATTATGGCCTTGGCGTCCCCGTGGCAGTTCTTGGCGTAAACGGTGTACGTTCCGGTGAAGTCGAATTTCGCCTGGGGGATTTCCAAACGGTATTCCGGGCCGTCGCCGATCCTTATGAAGTGCGCAGCGTCTCTATAATATTCCGGCTAAAAGAAAAAAAAAACAATAATCTTCTTAATACTCTTATAAGTCACTAGCGAGTTACACTGGTAGCATTATTATAGCGATATACCGTAATGCTTTTGTAAAGGGACAACATATCATTATAAATCACTAGTGAATTACAACTATTATAACGCTTTTATATATAAGTAGCCTTTGGTTTTATTAATCATTAATGAGATATATCTATAATAATAGTATTGCAAAAAGTTCCATATAAGTATATGAGAGTTATTGAGTCTTGTAGAGAATTATGTATACTCTCATAAATCACTAGTGAGCTATAGCCCTTATAATGCTTTTGCAGAAAGTTCCGTTAATTTTATAAATTGTTATAAGTATTATAGTGCTTTTATAAAAAGTAACCTTTACTCTTATATATCACTAGGGAGTTACAGCTATCATAATGCTCTTGTAGATAGTTCCATATACTCTTATAAATCACTAATTAAATATAGTTATAATAATGATTTTGTAGAGAGTTACGTACACTTTTATAAATTTTTACTGACTTATAACTATTATAATGCTCTTGTAGAAAATTCTGTATATTTTTATAAATCACTAGAGAATTATTGTTATCGCAACGCTATTATAAAGAGTCAGCATACTTTTGTAAATCATTAGTAAGTTATAGCTATAAAAATAATAATATTTTTATTTATATTACATAAGTCGTATAAATCACGACTATAATAATTAAGGCTGGCAATTTTGGCTTCAGTGCTAACCGATTATTCGAAGTTCAAAATATTCGATTAATCGACTTATCCGTCAATTAATTGAAAATATGAAAATAACCGACTAATCGAAATTAATCGAAACTAATGGATTAATCGAAACTAATTGATTAATCGAAAATAATCGGTCGGCTGAAATAACAGGCTAATCGAAAACGGATAAAATAGTAGACTAAAACAACAAAAAAATGAAAAGATGACAAACTTTAAGGACACAATTGCATTTTGTTATTTTGACTTTTAGCAAGGTAAAAAAAAAGTAGTTATGAGTTGTAATTATATTCTTCTTATACAAATCTTTTCAAATAACATTTAAATTTAGAGAATATTAGCAAAGATTAAATAAATATAAAACAAATAAAAAAATATGTTGCTTATTTTTTCATACATTGTTCATATAATGCACGATATTATTAAACATTATTTATGATAAATGTTAAAAATTATGGATAACTCTGTTACATTCATAAATATACCATCTAACCGAAACGGTTCAAATAATCAACTAATTGAAACGATTAGAATATCCGATTAATCGAAACTAATCGGCCGGCTAATATAACCCACTAATCGAAAACTGTTAAAATAGTCGACTAATCGAAACGATTAAAATAACCGACTAATCGAAACTAATCGATTAATCGAAAGTAATAGATTAATCGAAACTAATAGATTAATCGAAACTAATAGATTAATCGAAACTAATAGATTAATCGAAACTAATCGGTTAATCGAAAACGGATAGAAAATTTTTCCAACAAACAATTTAATCGATTAATCGAATTTTTTTTAATCGATTAATTTTGCCAGCCTTAATAATAATGCTGTTGCCCGAACCATGTATTCTTGCAAATCATTAGTGCGGCGGACCCAAACCTGTACGCCCTTAGGGCTCTACGTACGTTTCGCCGTTCCAGGATAATAAAAATCAGAATCAAAATTAAAATAATAAATTTTTGAACGAAAATTTGACCGATGTCCGGGTGCTTTCTTGGAACTAAACATATATGAGCATTCCAGCTGTAACCAGTTAAAATCTATGAAATGCATGTATAGATGTCGCATTAAACGTTTTAAGATTATGTTATGTCATTTCATATACTCCCTTTTCCCGTAAGATTAATTCTGAAAACCATTTATTTATAAGACATAAGGTAGGTGTAATGGGATCTGCTACAAAAATTGATTCTATAAAGAGCTAAAGGGCTCTGAAAGTGAAAAAGGTTGGTAATCGCTGCATTAGTGAGTTGTTATTTACATAATGATGTTTTGTTTAAGAGTATCGTATACTCTAAGAATCATACATTATATACATATAAATCATTGGTGATTTACAATTATAATGTTGCCTTATAAATATAATACGATTTTATTTCAAAGTAGTGGATACAAATTTTAATATTCGTAGTTGGATTAATTTATTTTTTTTTTGTTATTATTTTTCGAAATCGTTTTCAATCAAAATTTGACTGTTCCCAATAAACAACCGTAATTATATTGTCTTAGGCAGCGGCGGTGCATTTCACAACACTGCGCATAATTTCCTCTAAAATATTCAATCTGTTCCGTATATGGTCAAGCGATTTTTACAACTACTCTCGGCTCCTATAAATACACGTTTTTGTTTTCCTCCTCGGACTTTCGCTTTTGCATTCCTACCTTTTTTCTCTCACTCTCCACCAAATCCCTTTATAATTCAATAAATTATTCTTCCGAGCGTTTATTGAGTTTTCTGTAACTATACTTGTTAATTTCTTTTTTTGTGTATATAAAAAATATAGTGTATATAGTTATATAAGGGTTACTAATTACTTCTCACTTAACCCGTGGTGAAACATTTTTGAACTAATTGAAATATACTATTATTACTAATATAAGGGAGTTCGAAAAATTATTTATTATTTTTATTTATTTTTCAAACTTTTTAATTTGAAAAAAAAATAATTATTAAGATTTAAAAAATAAGCTGTCAAATGAGCATAATTTTAAATACCCGTGTTATTTAACAACAAAAATCAAGTTGGCACCATATACTGAAAAGTTTGACAGCTAGAAACGTTTTAATCATTTCAAACCGCTTGATCGGCTCGACACTTCAACTGATCGATTAGTTGAGATAATCTTATCCATCACTAATATTCACATTAATCCTAAATATCCCTCATTAATTGATCAACAATTCATCTCATCAAATTTGGAGAACTTAGACAGTGACGTTAGCAGCAATCATGACAATTGAATAAAACGACAAGAACAGGACAGAGAATTTCTGTCTTTCTGTCAATTTTTATTCCACCGGAGTAGCGTAAGATATCCTTATACGAAACAATCCAGGGGCTTTAAGTTTAGCGATCGAGCAGGCCATGCTTTCTCAAAGCGATGTTGCTGTTAAAAATGACGAGCCACAAAACTGAAATGTGGAAAATTTTGATTAAAATCAAGGTTTTTTTTTTCAAAAATCATCACAGGACAAAATATTCTTACAATAGATCAAGGAGTAACCCCTTCAATTTTTGTCGCATGTTTACCTAACATCCTGTATAACGTAATAGATTTTTAAGCTAATTTAGATATTGCTGTTGCGTATATATATATATATATTTTTAACGAGAGGCGTGAAAGTTTCTCGAGCTTTGATAAATGATCGCCGAATCGAGCGTTTATCATTACCGTTCGTGTACTTTTTTTTATTTAATTCAAGAATTATTATTATTTATCGCTTATTTATTTTTCGTAATTCGTAAATTCTTCGGCGTCCTTGCCCGGATCGAAGCTGGCGCCAGACACAAGTGTGAAAGTACTCGCACACACGACGAAACGGGCAGAAAAGCCCATTTCGTTTCGGCCCTCTTTTCCTCTCCTCTCTTCTACACACGGCGCAGGATTCAATTAATTCGAAGAAAGAAACAAAACAAAATAAAAAAAAAACATTTATTGATTTCTTTCCGCGATCTTGAAGTTGAGGAATATTCAAAACAAGCAACGAAAAGCGTGAGAAAATTTTATTTACAAAAAAAATCAAAATGTGTTTTTTTTTTTCGGTAATTACAATTTGATATAATGGAGGAGAAATATTATGAAAACCTCTGTAAAATACAGCTAGATCCATCCTTAAATCTCTTCCAAATACTATCCACGAATACATAATACACATATTTAAATTCGTTTTGATGAAACAGATAGTTAAAAACGGATGGAAACAGGGAATTGTAACCTGTTTTCATAAACTTGTTCATTATTGAAGCTACTACTTTGTTATGCACAACAGTTATGTCTAACATTTTTATTTTTACTCCTATCCTTGTACTTGCTTGTTATACATTGTAATTTAATTTTAATAAATGAAACACTTTTTAACTCGGATTGTTGTATTGTTGAAGGGAAGTCCGAAGTGGTTCAGGTAAAAAGAGACAAAAGTGGAAACAATCAACAAACAAAATGAGAATATCTTTCGGGATAGGAGTAAAAATAAAAATGTTAAGCTGTTCTGTGTTTTATTGTTGACTATAGTTTCGACAACCTTAATGTATCATTATCAAAACAAAAGTATCTGTCATAATAAATTAAAGACGACGCAAGCGCCACCTTTTGCCTTGAAATTAGGCAAAATCACTGACCGTCTTCGAGACCTTTCCCTAAAGTTCGCCAAAAATCCCGAAATAACCCATACAATTAAACACCTTTGCATACCCACTAAACCTAATACTCCTCCGAATTACAAACTTCACACTTCTACATTTTTTTTATTTCATTTCATCGAATAATACAGACTTTGTTAAAAACGCTAGCGATCATGACGAGTAAGTAGACAATGACGAGAACAAGATTAGGAGAGGCTGAAAGATCTATGATCGATAGCAATTTCGCAATATTTTACATATATGTATTATAAATAAATAATAATTATGTAAAATTACACGCATAAAGATGTATTTATATAGTTATATTGTGATTATGATATTAATAATAAACATCTTACACGCTGTCTTATTTAATAATAATAATAATCTTTATTAGCAGATATATACAGAAAGTATACAAAATAAGTAATAAACATTAACAAACTTAAATGTATAATTTATATCTGTTAATTGGCTATCGACTAGTGGTCTTTCAGCCTGTCTTATTTATTTATACATTATTGTTTGAATTATTTATTCTGTTAACCCAACAACGCGTAAAACCACTTGGAATAATAATTGATTAATTTATTTGTTAATTAGTATTCTTAGATATTTAAACTAAATTGTTATTCCTTTTAAATTATATTTAAATTAATTAAATTCAAATTATACCATTATTAAATTATACAATTTATAATTATATTATGTTGTACATTGAACATTTCTACAATTCTTAGGTATTGTTTATTTGTATGTAATAGCTTATTTATCCACTACTTATAGTAAAACTTGTTATAATTTTATAAAATGGTGAATTTTCCTTAAATAAAATATTATTATTATTTCCATGTGTAATCCTGACATGGAAATGAAGATTTTATTTAAATTCACGAATTCTCGAGGTGTAATTTTTTCATTTAATTAAAATTTAACTGTATATTTTCGAGTTTTACGTGAAGTAATTGATTATTCCTTACCTCACTTTTTATAACAAACTAGTTTGTTATTGATAATGAGCACATTGTGTCTCGGAATGTTCATCTAACATAAAAATAAAAAGTGAAATAAGGAATAACAGTCTTTCTATTTTGTAATTAAAATTTAATTTATCAATATTAGGGATTGTTAAGTAAGTTTCACTTGGTTTGTTTTACACGCACTTAACAATCCCTAATATTACTAAAATGTTTTACCAAGTGATTAATGAGACTCAAATTGAAAATATATTAATTTATCAATTTATTATTGTTGCATTACTAATTATTATTATTGCAAAGCCCTATTTTTGTTGTAAACTCATAAACCACTTTTTCGCTTTTTATTTCGTTGATTAAACTCACGAAAATCGATTGCATTTCTTCACGTTGTTATTTCCTTTCTTGCAATTGGTTTGTTTACTCGGCCCACGTTTTCACGTCGGACACCCACATGAATCGTCCATCTGGTTATTTTTTTCTTTATTTACAGTGTGCGTTGCAGAACGATTCGACCCGGATGACTCAAGCGCAACCTTGCAAGGCTTTCTTTCCCGTTTTGCGTTAGCGCTCGGCGCGCACACGAGAGGAGAAAGAGACTCGAAACTAACACAGCTGATTTATATATACAAACAATGTGACGACAAAAATTTATTATAACAATACGTACAATTGTGTTAGTAGTCTGTCATGGGATATCAACCATTGGTCTTTCTGCCTAAGCTGATTTATTTATCATTAATTTAAAAACATACATACATAAACATTTTTATTTCTGAGATTGTAATATACAATTACAATACAATATCTAACAATACACTAACGTTCACAATATATTTCCAACTCTGAAACTGGCTATCGACCAGTGGTCTTTCAGCCTAATTTAATTATTTTTACAGTTTTTAAATATTTATCATTACAACTATATGTTGTTTCTTTGCTAATCAATTCTGCATCCAAAATCCAAACGTTACTCCCAAATATGCATTCCCAGCAGCAACATTTCACCAATTAATAATAATAATAATAATTCTTTATTTATCCAGCAGGATGACCCAATTACAGAACAAAAATTTGAAGACAGGATATGAAGAAAAATACATATTAATAAATGAATAATTAAATAGACTAAATAAAAACACTAAGAAAAAAATTGTTTTTCCGCTCACTTACACAATACCGTCACTGGTGATCGCTGTAACACATTGGTACGCGCTGATGGTAATCTAAATGTTGATGAGAATCGTGTAGGTTTTATGGGGACATTGAATGGAACTCTGGCGAGAATTTCAGGACAGTCGATTTCTCCATCTAAAAGTTTCTTCATAAAAGTTGCACATCTCAGATTTCTTCTGTTGGTGCGGGATTCGATTTGGTGACGCTGAAGAAGATCATCTTGAGAGATTCCAATTGGTGGATAAGAACGGTCAAGTTTAAATGAGAAAAATTTTAAAAATCGACGATGAATGCGATCCAACAAAAGTGAGTGAGTAGCATAAATGGGAAACCAGATTAAACTGTTATATTCCAATTTACTCAATACAAAGGCGGAATAGAGAGCTTTTATAGCATCAACATTATAAAAGTCGCGGCTAACACGAAGAATAAAACCAAAAGCCTTTGACGCATTAGTTCGGACAGATTGAATATGATGTTTAAAGTTGAGTTGGTTGTCAAAAGTAATTTCTAAATCTTTGAACGTGTTACATCTCGATATAGAGATTCCTTCGATCTGATAACTTGATTCAAGTGAATTAGTTATTCCCGCACGTACGAGTGCGGGAATAACTAATTCACTAGTTATTCCCGCACTCGTACGTGCGGGAATAACTAACCACGCAAAATTTGTTGACATTTAGTACTAAACTAACACTCTTACACCAATCAGCAATTATATTTAAATTCGATTGTAGAGTAATTACATCATCCCAAGAATTAATCTTTAAATAAATTTTAAGATCATCAGCGTATGCCAATACAGGACAGGTAAGCATACCCAATAACTCATTAATAAAAATATTAAATAAGAGTGGGCCTAGACAAGAACCTTGCGGAACACCAGTGGAAGGAGAAAATTCGTAGGATTTAAAACCATTGTAAAATACATAACATGACCGATTTTGTAAATATGAAACAATGATTCAGTTACTAAACATCGAAGGAACTGCACCTAAACGAGAAAGTTGAAAAATTAGAAGATCATGGTCAATTGATTCAAAGGCGCGTGAAAAATCAGTATAGATAACGTCAACTTGGCCACGAGCATCCAGAGAATCGGCGAAATATTGCGAGACTGTAGCCCAATTTATTGTTGTCGATCTGGCAGGCATAAATTCGTGTTGATATGGTGACATAAATGGACCCACTCCTTTAAATATATTATGATGCAATACACTTTCAAAGATTTTAGCAAAGTTAGAAAGGATCGATATTGCACGATAATTATGAAGATGAGATTTGTTACCTTTCTTGAAAACGGGACTTAGTCTAGCACGTTTCCAAATCTCTGGGAACTGACAAGAAGAGATCGAATAATTTAAAATCGTACACAATGGGCTAGCCAATACATATCTACAATCGCGAATTAAAAAAAATTGGTATTTTATCATCACCAGCAGTGAATTTATTTGGAAAGCGTGGCATTATATTAATAAGCTGAGATGCATCCAGATGCCCAGCGTGGCATTTGAAACTCGATTAAAATTACTTTTAAAGATGCTAGCGAATCCATTAACTATGTCATTGGGATCTGTAAGTTCATCACGTAACACACGTGGGATTCGAGTAGTTTCTTGCTTACTCGAGACGAATTTCAATAGGTCAGAGGGGTTATATTTTAGGTTAATTTCAGTATTGCAAATAAAAAGGGAGTATGCTTCGGAAATTTGACGTTTAATTAGAGTACGTAATCTTTTAAATTCCTGAAGAAAATGTGGGTTATTGGTATTATGCCACATCTTTCTATAATAAGATTTTGATATTAAATTCCCTTTGATTTCAGACGAAAACCATGGTAGATACTTCTGTTTGTTGGATTTATATGTAGGGACATGTTTGTACAGAACGGAATAAATAATATCATAAAACCTGGTCACCATTTCATTTACATTAGTAAACGAATTGAGTACACTCCAATCTAAGCAATTAAGTTAGCCCTACGGAAATTAAACCTTGTATTGTCATTACTGGGAAAATGTGTAAGACATTCATTAGAATTTGAGAAATGGTAATTATCCTCAGGGACAAGAGGAAGATCTGCATGTGAAATGGACAGATTAATCTCACAGTTACATAACACCAAATCTAATAACGTATTGTATTTATTATAAAAAATGTTGTATTGTTTTATGTCCAGGATATCTGTGAAATATTTAAAGCAGGTTGACTTTGAATTCGGAGACATACATTCGTTCTGTAATGAAGGAATATTAAAATCGCCAATAATTATAAATTTTTGATCCATTAAGTGAACTTCCAGCTGTGAGGTTAGTATTTCTAATTTATTATAAGATATGTCTGGTGGAATATAAACAACTCCGATAATAATAGTTTTAGAAGGAAAATGACATTTGCATAAAATACAATCAATGAGGGGAACAGTGTTTTTAATTTCGCTAGTATCAATCAAAGTAACGGAGATACAATTCATTAGCTCGTTGCACCAAGCAATTATTCCATTTGTTAAGATTGTATTGTAGGTCTTGCTCATTTTTACCAGTCAGCGAAAGCACATTCTGATGTCATCACTTTTCTCATACTTTTAAAACAAGCCTCAACTCCTTAATGTTTTTCATTATACTATCTGGGAATACTATAAAGAGTAGTGGACTCAAAGCCCCTCCCTGTCGCAGTCCTTGTGTTGTTGTAAATTCACTACACAGTAAAATTCCAGTTCTTATACAATTTCTGCTTATTTTAAAGTTATTAAAGTTTTACTAATATTTCTTTCTGTCAGAATCTCCTATATGTACTCTATCGAACGCCTTTTCTAAGTTGATATGTATAGACTTTTATCCATTTTAATTATTTTTGCGATGAGGTTTATTAATGTGAATATATAGTCATGTGTCGACCGTCCTTTCATGAAGCCACTTTGAGATTCTTCAATCGTTGATTGCACTTCGTCTCTGAGCCTGTTTTCCAAGATATCTTTGCCGCTGACACAATATATTCCTCTATAACTGCAACAGTTCCTGTTGTCTCCTTTCTTGTAAATAGGGAATATGACTACCATCTCCCAGTCCGTTGGTACCTTACCAATTTTCCAAATACTCTTATTTTATTTTGATGAAGATGAAATTCCAAATTAAGTAAAGAAATTATTGTGAACTGGAAATGTTTCTATCGCGATGGTTCGCAGGTGGATGAATTCTGACATGTGGAGTCCGAGATTTCTAACTCCCCACTTCAATATTCCGGCTGGTATATTTAGTAGGCTATGATTTTGTCTATTATTGCAGCATCTCATTTAACAATCAGATAAATGTGGATCCGATGAAGTTCTAGAAATAATTAATACAGAAAAATCAAGACGGTTTACGAAAAGCCTCGTCACGATCGGTTTATTCGGCACGAGGTGTTTTGAATATTTTCCTTTCACACCTTTAATTAAAAGCCAATTAAAACGAGAATATACACACAGTGCGTGGAATCTCGCTGGACGATCCGATCCGGGGAAGAAAGTGTAAACGGTGCGCGCGGCTTTCTACAATTTCCAGCGGGGTTCCGGAAACATCTGGCCAGTTTCGCGGTGTACACGATTATTTATATATATATTTTTATTTAGTTAATAATTATAGTAATCTGAATATTTTTTTCTCATTTTAATATAGCTATATGAATATATAAAAGGAAGCGGGGCGACATATGTATTTTTTGTTATTTCCTTTTTATATAAAAAAAACACATTTTCATTATTATGTTTTAATTATAATTAGAACGCTACGCTGCAAACGTGTATTTGAAAATAAACTTTTTTTAAAAAAAGTCTTCTGTGATCCCGAATTACTTAATTATGTTAAAATGGACTTATAAGTTTGCTTTATTATTATGATTATTTTTTTGAAAATTATGAAAGCGAAGAAGCAAAGAAAATAATCTGAAAAAAGGTTTTTACAAACAAAACAGATTTTATAAATTTGATTTCAAAGTATTAATTTTGAAATCAAATTTATAAAATCTGTTTTGTTTGTGAAAACATTTTTTCAGATTATTTCCTTTATATTATTATAATTAAATAAATTAAATAAATAATTGCTTGAAAATAAATTAGTGTGAAACATTTTTCAGTTTTTACGATTCAAGTTAAACAAAAAAAAAAATATTAATAAATTCGCATTTTATATCCATTGCTATATTTTCTCCGATCCCCGAAAGGAAGGCTGCCTGAAAGGAAATCTGGCTTTAAAATTAAATCAATTTTTGATTTTTGTTTTTCAGCCGCATTCACAAAACAAAATCCAATCAATTAAAATCGTTTCGACCCAATAACATTTACCCTTTTGATTGTGTTTCCCGTCATTTTTCTTTCCTTCTTTTTTTTTTTTTCACTTCTCGTTTGGGCCCTTTCATTTCGACGTGCGCGCGTGCTGTGCAGTGCAGTTTTTCTTGCCACCGGTTATGAAACGTGAACTTTATGAAAATGAAAGAGTGGAAAGAAAGAAAGAAAAAAAGAAGCGAAACATTCGGCGTTTTCGTTTGTTTCGCTCCGCGCCGAATTATCCAGTTTCTGACCGGATCGTTATCAAAATGTCAAACTCGCGAGGATTTTTCTTTTTTTCACCGTCACTCTCCCCATTCCTTACGGTGCGCGCTCACGTAATGAAGAAAGCAAGTGGCAGAGAGAAATTAAATAAAACAGTAATCGACTAACGGGCAGAAAGGAGAAGAATTATTGATAGTTAGAAATTTATTTCTCGAATTTTTTCGACATTTATAAATTAAAGAATAATCTTAAAAAAAAAAAACACATAAGATTATTCAATAAAACATATGTAAATTTAACAGAGCTTAATTTAAACTCGCATAATAATTTCGATCCTAATTTAAAACAAAACGCGAAAAGCCCCGAGGAATCAAATCAATTATATTATTTTTTTATTCAATCCCGATTAGGATTTTAAGTGAAAACGATATTCGCCCGTCGTGTGAAACAGAGACGGAGCGTTGTAGAAATGGCTGAGACTAGACAGGCCGCCATCAAGCGCGCACAAATACAATGCTCGTATGCCATTTTTGGCACAAGGTGAAACGACCATGTTTAATGGGATCTCTTGTAAACAGATGGAAACTCTTGAATAATCCACACTGGTGTTTTCAACGTAACTGAATTCAGTTTTTGCATGATAAAAAGGAAATTAAAGGAAGTTATTTATATAAATAGAAAATAGTAGAGAAAAAAAAAACTGATAGTCACAGTTATTTAAATAAATTAAAGTTATTTATTTCGGTTTTTTTTTCATTTTATTTGTTATCAAAAATGTTTGCAATAAATGAAACATATTTATTCATATTTGAGACTCAATGAAGTAACCAAAATAATTAATTAAATGAAGCCCGTGCTAATAGTCATGGATTGATTCAGATTAAGAATTATTTTTTAGATTGTAATAGAATGTATAAAATAGTCAACATAATTATAGATTACATTGCAAACAATCCTTAGATCAAACAATAGCATTCTCGAATCCGGGATTAAGCTGTACAGCCATTAGTAATTATTTTTCTGCACTGGTTTATTTCAAACGCTAGTGTACATTTAGTGCACTAGGTGGACGTTTTCGATAATTTAACTCAGTTTAGTAATTCTTAAATCCAAATTGTGAAAATTAAAGTAAAAGTCTTGAAACGCAATTGACTTATCTCGCAGTTCATCCACAAACAGAATAAACAATTATTACCCATTCAAAATATTCGAAAGCACTCGAACAATTTTACATACTGGTGCAATAATCATAAATAATAATAATAATAATCATAAAAGCAAAACCACCGGCGAATTTCCATAATAACAATGTCAATTTTCTTTCATCTTAAATTATCCGTCATTCCGAAAACGCATTTTCTTCTCTAAAATCCCCTATAAGCGTAACATTGAACGATCAAGTATCGATTTTTTATTCTTATTTTTAATTTATTTCTTGATTTTATGGTCCCATTTGCGTAATTAATTGGCTCTTCCCGAAGCTCCAAAAAAAGCGCCAAAACCGCCGACGCCGGGTCCATTGTGTGTACATTTTCGGATTTTACGGCCTCCAATTATTCCGCGACTAAATACGGACCTTTTTACGGCCGTTTTCGAGCGTTACCGTTCGCCAGCGAAATAATTTTATTTTTCGTAATGACGGGTAATTCTCCGTGGTTAAGAGGAAATAAAATTGACATTGTTGTTATGCGAGCGCGAAGGAATGGGATTTCGCCCGTGGCTTTATTTTTATGATATGTAATAATAATTTTTATTGTTCAACCGCCATGCAATCGCAGGATGAATATTACAGACAAGCAATAATGAAAGCTATTAATAAATAATAATTATACTGAACTCGTTGCGACTGCACAGATCATACACGATAAGGCACCACTAGTTCCAGGCTTAAAAGTGGCAACTAGTAGACATTTTAGGCACCCTCTCCACATGAAATCAGAGGCATGTGGATAAAAAGGGTGACCATTTGTTAATTTTTGTTTTCACACAACCAAAGAAAACATATAACATTGATACATAGTAATACATAGAGAAAATATCACAATTATACGAAATTGACAGGAAAAAGCTAAGAATAGACAAAAGTTGGAAAGACAGAAACACACGAATATAGACAGAGAAAAGGGGTTTAATCAGCCTTAAGAAAGCTCCAAAAGGAGCGGCACAGCAACTACAAGCGGTAGAACCACTGCATATATACGAAACCTCAAGGTGCCAGTTCAGGATATGAAATGTTTCATTACACAAAAAAAAAATATGTAACGATAATACAATCTACATCATACAAAACAACAGGATATCTGAACCATTTAAGACGAATAATGGAAACCCTTAAAATACAAACCATTTTGTGACCCTAAAAATACAAACAATTGTCATAACTATCATCAACAATGTCTTATTGATAATTTAAGACTATTTATTTATAGTTGCATTTAGAAATTTAGAAATTGTATTTTTTATAAAAATCGTATTACTAGCCTGAAATTTCGAATATTTTCAAAAATTAAAAACCGCCATTTTGAATCTCTGAAAACACAAACCAATACTGGAATTGTCAACAACAATGTCTATTTGATAGTTTCGAATCATTTATTCGCGATGGCATTTCGGGATTTTGAAAATATACATTTTTATAAGAATCATATTTCTGACCCCAAATTTCGAATATTTTCAAAAATTGAAAACCGCCATTATAAATCATTAAAAATACCAACGAATGCAGGAATTATTGTCAGTAATGACAAATTGACAGTTTAAGATAATTTATTTGTAGTGGTATTTCAGGATTTCAAAAATACAAATTTTTATAGAAATCATATTTTTTGCCTAAAATTTCGAATATTTTCAAAAATTCAAAATATCCATTTTCAGCACGTGAAAATATAAACCAATACCAAAATTGTCATTATCAAAGCTTAATTCATGATTTAAGGCAATTTATTATTAGTGTTTTTTTGGAATTTCGAAAATATACATTTTTATAAAAATCGCATTTCCTGCCTGAAATTTTGAATATTTTCAAAAATTTAAAACCGCTATTTTGAAGCTCCGAAAACACAAACCAATACTGAAATTGTCAACAATAATGTCTAACTGATAATTTTAGATAATTTATTTGCAGTGGTATTTCGGGATTTTGAAAATATACATTTTTATAAGAATCATATTTCCTGTTAAAAATGTTGATTATTTTCAAAAATTCAAATCCGCCATTTTGAAACTCTAAAAATACAAAAAAGTGTCAGAATTATCATCAAGAGTGTCTTATTGATAATTTAAGACAATTTATTTATAGTTGCAATTAGATATTTGGAAATTATATTTTTTTATAAAAATTACATTTCTTGCCTGAAATTTCCAATATTTTCAAAAATTCAAAACCGCTATTTTGAATCTCCGAAAACACAAACCAATACTGAAATTGTCAACAATAATGTCTAACTGACAATTTTAGATAATTTATTTGCTGTGGCATTTCGGGATTTTGAAAATATACATTTTTATAAGAATCATATTTCCTGTTAACATTTTTGATTATTTTCAAAAATTCAAATCCGCCATTTTGAAACTCTAAAAATACAAAAAAGTGTCAGAATTGTCATCAAGAGTGTCTTATTGATAATTTAAGACAATTTATTTATAGTTGCAATTAGATATTTGGAAATTATATTTTTTTATAAAAATTGCATTTCTTGCCTGAAATTTCTAATATTTTCAAAAATTCAAAACCGCTATTTTTAATTTTAGAAAACACAAACCAATACTGAAATTGTCAACAATCATATCTAACTGACAATTTTAGATAATTTATTTGCAGTGGCATTTCGGGATTTTGAAAATATACATTTTTATAAGAATCATATTTCCTGTTAAAAATTTTGATTATTTTCAAAAATTCAAATCCGCCATTTTGAAACTCTAAAAATACAAAAAAGTGTCAGAATTGTCATCAAGAGTGTCTTATTGATAATTTAAGACAATTTATTTATAGTTGCAATTAGATATTTGGAAATTATATTTTTTTATAAAAATTGCATTTCTTGCCTGAAATTTCTAATATTTTCAAAAATTCAAAACCGCTATTTTGAATCTACGAAAACACAAACCAATACTGAAATTGTCAACAATAATGTCTAACTGATAATTTTAGATAATTTATCTGCAGTGGTATTTCGGGATTTTGAAAATATACATTCTTATAAGAATCATATTTCCTGTTAAAAATTTTGATTATTTTCAAAAATTCAAATCCGCCATTTTGAAACTCTAAAAATACAAAAAAGTGTCAGAATTGTCATCAAGAGTGTCTTATTGATAATTTAAGACAATTTATTTATAGTTGCAATTAGATATTTGGAAATTATATTTTTTTATAAAAATTGCATTTCTTGCCTGAAATTTCTAATATTTTCAAAAATTCAAAACCGCTATTTTGAATCTACGAAAACACAAACCAATACTGAAATTGTCAACAATAATGTCTAACTGATAATTTTAGATAATTTATCTGCAGTGGTATTTCGGGATTTTGAAAATATACATTCTTATAAGAATCATATTTCCTGTTAAAAATTTTGATTATTTTCAAAAATTCAAATCCGCCATTTTGAAACTCTAAAAATACAAAAAAGTGTCAGAATTGTCATCAAGAGTGTCTTATTGATAATTTAAGACAATTTATTTATAGTTGCAATTAGATATTTATAAATTATATTTTTTTATAAAAATTGCATTTCTTGCCTGAAATTTCCAATATTTTCAAAAATTCAAAACCGCTATTTTGAATCTCCGAAAACACAAACCAATACTGAAATTGTCAACAATAATGTCTAACTGACAATTTTAGATAATTTATTTGCAGTGGCATTTCGGGATTTTGAAAATATACATTTTTATAAGAATCATATTTCCTATTAACATTTTTGATTATTTTCAAAAATTCAAATCCGCCATTTTGAAACTCTAAAAATACAAACAAATGTCAGAATTGTCATCAACAATGTCTTATTGATAATTTAAGATGATTTATTTATAGTTGCAATTCGATATTTGGAAATTATAATTTTTTATAAAAATCGTATTTCTAGCCTGAAATTTCCAATATTTTCAAAAGTTCAAAACAGCCATTTTCAGTACTTAAAAATATAAACGAATACCAAATTTGTTATTAGCAAAGTCTAGTTGATGATTTAAGGCAACTTACTATTAGTAGTATTTTAGAATTTCTAAAATTTACATTTTTATAAAAATCGCATTTCTTGCCTGAAATTTCGTATATTTTCAAAAATTCAAAACCGCCATTTTAAATCTTTGAAATTCCAAACCAATACTGAAATTGTCAAAAGCAATGTCTAGTTGGCAGTTCTAGATAATTTATTTGCAGTGGCATTTCAAGATTTCAAAAATGTACATTTTTATAAAAAATCATATTTCCTGTTATAAGTGTCGATTATTTTCAAAAAATCAAAACCGCCATTTTGAACCCCTAAAATTACAAAAAATTGTCAAAATTGTCATCAGCAATGTCTTATTGATAATTTAAAATAATTTATTTTTAGTGGAATTTTGATATTTGGAAATTATAATTTTATATAAAAATCGCATTTCTTGCCTGAAATTTCGAATATTTTCAAAAATTAAAAACAGCCATTTTCAGTGCTTGAAAATATAAACGAACACCATAATTATCATTAACAAAGTCTAGTTGATGATTTAAGGCAACTTATTATTGGTGGTATTTCAGAATTTCGAAAATATACATTTTTATAAAATTCGCATTTTATGCCTGAAATTTCGAATATTTTCAAAATTACAAAATCTCCATTTTGAACTCTTGGAAATACAAACATATATCAGAATTATCATCAGCAATGTCTTTTTAAATAAAAAAAAGCAATATAGTTGTTTTTTTTATAACGTATCAATTATACCTTACTCGATGCAACAGTCTTCATCTCGGAACCATTAATCAAAAGGGGCAGAAACAGAAAAAAAAATGTATACAAAATAAAGACTTTCATCATCCGGCGATGTTAAAACGTTAAAACAACATTGCGAAGTGACTCTTCATTAAAAGATCTTTTTCATCTCGGAGCGATAAAAAAATATTAAAAAAAGGAAGAATGATACGAAACCCCCGTATCATTTCTCTTCATCTTTTCTGTTTTCTTTCGCTGCGAGATGAAAAAGTTAATTGATGAACTCGGTACAAGAGGAACCCGTTCTCATCACCATTAATAAATAATTGATTAAAGAAGAAGACCGGGTGATTTTTTATTGCTTTTAATCTCCGCGTATTAATACGTGCACCCGATGAGGAAGGGAGGGGAAACGGGGGAAGTAATTAAAAACCCATTGTGCGCCCTGGGTATCATTTCTGCGGAAAAATAAATAAATAAAACGTGGACGTCGTTGTCTTCTTCGTTTCTTTTTTCTTATGTTCTTATTTACATTCCGCTCGTGTGTACTTTTCGGCCTTCTTTTGCTTTCCGTTCTGGAATGCGGATGACTGAAATGTTAATTTCGTTCTTTTCGGAACTGTCCACAAATCTTCGTTCGTTTTTGTTACTTTTTGATACAATTAGGTGATTGATTTATGGAGCGGTGCGTGGAATCGAAGATGGATTGCTACGGATTTAATTAATTAATTTTTATCTTCCGCAAAATAACTTTTATTCGCATAGGGAGAAACGTTTGCATTAAAGAAATTCTCTAACCTTAGATTTCTAAAATAATTTCGGAAAATCAATTAATAATTGCAAGCTCTAATAATAATAACTTGCAAGCTCTAATAATAATAACAACAAAGTCTGTTTTTATCCAACCCGTCTTACTGCAAGCTGATCTGCAATCCGTAGGAAATGAGTTTGAAATATCTTTTAGTAATCTAATGTAAAGATATTCATTTAATGGAAGAATAGTTGCTCCTAAAGCGTTAACACTTAACATCACAATGAGTGAAGTTTTAGCCTTTGCAGAATCAACTTCGTAAATTTTCTTAATATCTTTTGGGGTTCGTATTCGGCAGGGAAAGTTGAAAATTTATTTCATCTCCATAAATATTCAAGATGGGTCTTTAAGAATGTCAAAATAATTTTCTTGATCTTTAAACCATTTTTTGTATATCATTTCTGCTTATATTCGCAGAAGCCACTGAAACTGCTTCTGATTTCCTTATAGCAATTTCAGGATGTCGCTTTATAAAATCCCTGTGCCAACCATCTCCGCGTAGGTTGTTCTTAAATGGACTAACTCTTGGTTTATCATCCAAAAAAATGTTTAACAGATGCTTGAAGATCTACTTTCCTTCGTGGAAAACCCTTTCGATGATACTCTTCAATACATTGAACTAGCACTCCCCCATCTTCCAATGTTAGCAATGGTCAGATTTTATATTTTTTTAGATAATCTAAAATGGATGGTAGCGCGAGGAAAGTTGTAAAATTTTGATGCTCCTCGCTTTGATCTGCGACTTTTTATGGCCTTCAAAAGTCACAAACTCCCAGGGCAAAATTGTACAACATTTCACGCTACCATACAATTTAGATTATCTAAAAAATATATATATTCAGGTCAATGACCCTGGCAGTCGAAGCCGGTAAATTGGAGAGGTTTTTAGTCGGTAGTATCCCAGACAAAATCTGGGAGAAGTCCAATACAACGTCCGTAAATGAATTTTCCCCTTCCACAGCCACAAAAAAAACATCGTGTTTTATTGTACTGCAGGATTTCCAAAAAATATCTTTGGAGTTGAAGGCAGTGACAGGAATAGTGAAATATGAATAGAAGATGTATATGCTTGGGCAGGAAAGGCTGGTGAAAGAAATGTGATGTGCTTGTTATAAAGATTGGACGAGAGAAAACGGTATACGGTGGATGAATGAAATTGTATCAAAAAATAGGATAGTCGTAGCAGAAGTATGCTGTTTAGTTAGTTGGTTTTGACATTTCTCTACATAAAATCAATCATTTTTTTGTGTTATAGAATTCATCAGTTTATACTTGGAGCGCTCAAAATTGCATTTTCGACATTCATTACTGTTGTTTGATTTGAAACCCATCAAATACTTTTAGAAACTTATTATGATGCTGCTTCGTCATATTCCAATTATGGGTTCATTTTTTTTTCAACAACTTAAAATTGGAATTGCGATGTTAACGACAATCTTTGTCGTTAACATTGCAATCTGACGTCTGGAGGACCAAAAAAAGTTCGAAGACAACGAATTGAAAGACGCAATGAACGAAAATGCATGTCATCAAACTTGTATAGTACGCCAATCAGATGAATCAATCAATAATCATCTACTATGAAACATTCGTGATGATGCCAGCTGTAAATTAGGCTAAAAAGATGAGGTTTTCAAACGTATGATTTATTTTAATGATTCTCCACATTCGAAGAGGCATTAAACAAATAAAAAAAACAATCAGATCAATAATCATCATCTACCTAATAGACTAAAATTCTTGACGATACTACCTGTAAATTACAATGAAATTAAACAAGGAAAATTTTCTGGCAATGATCAATAAAATCCGATCAATCCCTTTTTCCAACTGCAAAAAATACTTACAAACATCTATTGAAACAACTACTTCCCGAGCACAGTGTAAGTATTTTTTGCAGTTGGAAAAAGGGATTAATCGAATTTTATTGATCATTGCCAGAAAATGTTCCTTGTTTAATTACATTGTAATTTAAATAGCTGCAAATGTGTGAATCATCTTTGTTTCATTTCATTTTATTTAATTTACCTATAAACTATGAAAAATATGAGATTTTCAAATAAATAATTTTTTTAAGCGATTATCCAAATTTCAATAGGCGTTAAAAAATAAAATTTCTAATATCTTCAAGAATGTTAGTATTTTTTTTTTTCAGATTTTTTCCGAATAGGAAAAAAATATTAAATTTTGAAAGTTTTCCAGGAAAAAAACTGAGATTTTGGTGAAAAATCCGAATCTCACGGATTAACTTCAAATTAGAGCAATCAATCAATAAAAGAAAAAACATCTAAGGTAAAGTCTGCACATTCTCACCTCGTCGTCGGACGTAACTTTCCATCCTCTTTAGAAATCCTCGACTTTTTTTCAGAAAGCGGAATATTTCCGTAGAAACTCGCAAAATAAATTAAATCATTTTAGCAAAACATCATTTTTTTCCATAAATTTTCAATTCTTATTAAATTCTCACTTTTTTTCTGAAGCGCGGCACTTACAAAAAGAAGAAACTGAAGAGGTAAATAAACAAATCGCGAGGTAAAAGATTAATGTGGCGTGTGCTTCCGATACGGAGGCTGATAAACGACTGACTGCGACAAACGGGCCGCGCTCGGTGAAAGAGAGAGAGACGACGGACTGATCCGGATTCCGGATCGGGAATTTGGAATTGGGATTTGCGCGCGAAGAAATTCATCGACTTTACTTATGCTTCTTCTACGGTTGTTTTAATTCAACCAATCTTAGTCGAATGATCAAAGGTGCAAAACTACAATTTTATCTAGAATCTAAAGCTTCTTACGCTAAACAAAAAAATAATAATTTACTGATAATAATATAATATTTGAAACAATTTCATTTCTCTCCAACTAGTTTCAACCATTGATTAGTTTCAGAAAGGAATGCATAAGATTTTTAAAGCTTTAATATGTTTGAGAAAAAATCTTCGCGTATTTAGGTTTTTATTATTCAAGACAACCTTTTTTTATTTTAGTGAATATTTCATCAAATTCGGTAAATAATCTTAGAATAATGCGATGACGCATCAAAAACATCTCTGGTCCGAAACTTACAAAACACACCAATTAATACAAAATATGTTTACAACAAGATGGAGCAACGTGTCTACAAATAATTGGCTGAGTACAAGTTTCTGGCATCTAAGAGAAACATAAATATAAATATATATATATATATATAAATGTATAAATAATTCAGGTTTGAATTAAAAGATTTCGATTGTATAATTACTTTCTCATTTTAATAAAAACACTGATTCACTTTGTTTGTGTAAATTTAATTTTATTAAATTAAATAAAAATTATATAATATAATAATATTTTAGGTAAAATTAAACATGTTTCAACAAGTATTAAGTGAGAAATTAATTCAAGAGTTAATAATATTTTATTAAGTAAAAAAAAGTGAAGAAAGGAATAAAATATTATTATATTATATCAAGAAACTTCACGTACTCACCAATAAATATCTTCGATAAATAAAAATGATTTAAAAATATTTAATAAATTATTTCCACATTTAGTTCTATGACTCTATTTATATCTAATTTTATTTTAGTGACTGTAGTTTGAATAATTTTAATGACAAATTAAAAAGACGGAGCTCTTACTATACTCGGCAGTATAATAGGGGGGAAGAAAGAAAAAAGAAAGACCAAAGACACTGTCAAGACTTTCTCCACGTCCATCAAAAACTACCCTATTGTATGGGTAAGAGGGGGTGGCCGAAGCCTCAAGTTAGGTACGGGAGGCACGATAAAAACAATATGAATGTAACATTCACAACGTGAAAACTTGTGCTATTGTAAGAGCTTTCGCAAAGTAAATGTATTTTTTGATCGTGAATATATAAAAGTGTCATTTTGAAAAGACTGATTAAGGATTTAGGGATGGGAGGGCAGCTAGCACGCCGCGTCCACTTAGGTCATGAACTCTGACCCATTGCATCTAGGTGGCTAAACCCATTCAGCCGCTCCGGCTTACCAATATTTGGTCATGGGTCAGTTTCCACGTGGAGTCTTCACGATTTCGGGGCTTCTCCCTGCTCATAGAACTTCTTATCTATGACAGCGCCGGGCATTCGTGAAGTATATGCCCTGCTGTTTCCGTTTCTTCGTTGCTTCCTCTACATAGGTCATCCTCCCCAATGCCCATTCTTAGGAGGTGCTTTCGAAAACCATGGTGGCCGGTAATATAGAGTTCTGGCGTGCTGTCAGGAGTTTTTTGGCCTCCTTAGGGTTAGGTTTGGGGAGGCAGGTTTTAGTCTGATAGCACGATGTTAGTTTCATCCATCATCTCTCTTGCTGCAACTTGGAGGTGAGTGCCTTTATTAGTTTCGTTAGAATTCTGGGTGTCAACTCTATTTTTATCTTAATGCTCTTAATGCTTCCTTAGCTAATCTCTCGGCAGTTGAAACGACTGAAGTTTTATTAATCGGTCCACCACGCTGTTTTTCCGACTACAATTCTCTACAACATCGAGAGCAACACAGACACGATGGAAAGGAGGAGTGGAAAAGGATATGGAGAAATTAGGAATTACCACATAGAAACAAAAACCACAGAATAAAAAGGCATGGAAGAAAATAGTCAGCTAGGCTCGCTGTGCATATATATATCAAAATAAACAACAACGTTAATGAGGGGTTCAAAATTCGTCCAGGGTGCACGTTATCTTATATCCTCTTCAGTATAGTGCTAGAAAAAGCAATAAGAGACGCCAAACTAAATAGGACTGGAATGGTATATAGGAAAAATCAATTTTATGAGACTTTTTTTAGGGTGATTGGATGAGGATGTTAATAAAGGATAAAATAAAGGGCGGCACAACTCCTATCCCTCGAGATATTCTCATTTTGTTTGTTATCCCAATCAGGCTGATTGTTTCCACTTTTGTCTCTTTTTACCTGAACAACTTCGAACTTCTCTCGGCAGTATTTTATTGCTTTATGATCCTTTTTAATTATTTTAAATAAAAAAAAAATGACGGTTTTTTTTAATGGAAGGATGATTGAAAGGATATTAATGTTAATGAATGATAAAATGAGGGACATTTTTGGCATAAGTAATTCCATTCAGCTACTAACGAAATTGTATTGATTGTCATTAATCTAAAGTGAGGACAAACACAACATCCGTGAACCCGGGACAAGTATATTTCGTTAGAAATATCTTTTGCTCCGGTGGGATTCGAACTCTAGCTCCGGTGAATTTCCAAGACCAAACTGATCAAACTTTTAAATATGTTATGCATTCCTTTCTGAAACTGATCAATGGTCGAAACTACTTGGAGAGAAAAATATATAAATGAAATAAACCGTGCGTTTTATTTCAAATATTATATTTTTTTATTATTTTTTTCAGAATCCTACGCAACTTGTTGTCAATTAATAAGGGAAATTTATTACATTATCGACGCAACGAAACAGAACAAAAAAAAAACTAGTTCTAGTAACATGAATTATTCTTAACCTACATTTTATACAACCACCATTATCTCCGGGCTCGAATTAGCATAACATCGAAAGCGAGATGTAAACGCTCTGCTTTTTTATAAATCAAACTGGGCGCGTATAAACATTCGGTGGCTCATGAATATTTACTCGTAAGTATCCATCCGCTGGGTGGCCAATTACACCTTCGACAATTGTTGTTTTTATTCAAATTAATTATTCGACCGCGACCGGAATTCTGCATACAATGATCGCGATCATGATCTCGGCTGCCCACGCAAGCACGCCGCATTGCGTTATTGTCTCTTGCGAAGATATAAAAAATAAAGCAACAAGACGCGAGTGTCATAATATGTAAATGGTCGTGATAAGACAATGAGATTTGGGTTGAAATGTTGAAATTCAAGTATGTGGGTTTTATTGGATTTTTTTTATATATGCTCGTTAAAAAAAAATGGGGTTCCAATTTTAGTAATACAACTTGATTTCATGGATAGGGGTTTGAGAAAATTGGTAATAAATTAAAATCTGAACTAAAAACCCGATTGGTGATCCAAATTTCGATTTCATTTTATAGTTTTGTAAATTAAATATTTTTTAATGGTTTTAATATTTAGATATTAGTAGTTCATATTGTATGAAATAAATATGAATAAATTATTAAAAATCAATCAATAAAACACAGATTAGATTGAAAACTTTCGGGTTATTAGCCCATTGTGTTTTATTGGTTGATTTTTAATAATTTATTCATATTTATTTCATACAATATTTTTTATTAGGATGGAATCTTTATCCTAATGTTGAAGTAAGCGCCTCAAAGATTCAAGAATAAATATTGTTTTTTTATATAATCACTCCAACGCTTCTTTAACATTTCTATGCCTTTCTTGTAGAGCGATTTATAAAAATGGCTTTCCTTTCTCCTACTTATTTTCCTTATATTTCGGAAACTTTATCTTTGGCCTCAAAATAGGCGTTAGTTTCAGCAATAACCGCTTCATTCGAGCCATATCTTTTTCCTTGCAGAATCTTTTTCAAATCAGCGAAGAACCAATAATCGTCAGGAGAATATGAATGTTTTAGTTATATTAATAATTTAAATCTGCACTCAACTCACAACGACTTATATAAATCCTCTACTTGGTTCTCTCATTGTTCCATCTCTTTCTGTCCATCCGTTTTCATTTCCTTAACGAGCTTTAAAGTCGTGCGAGAACAATAAAATTAAAGAGCGAGTTTGAGCGCGTGTAAACTCGGACAATAACAACAAGTGCGTTCGCCGTGTGTTTCAAAAAACGCGGAGAAAACTTGCGTCATCTTGGCCATATATGCCCCGGTCTCGCAACGGCCGTAAATTGCCCCAGCATCAACAGTGACTCATAATTGAGAACTGATGGATCCTTTCCTCCTCGCCACTAACACCATTAATTTCCATAAGAGCGCGCGCGCCCGATTTGCATAATTGCGATTATTTATGGATTAACAGAGACGTTACGGGAGAGTAATCAATTTGCGACCTCAGTAATTTATGTGCACACCCAAAAAATAAAAATATATCTGCTTACTTTATATGTATTAATTGACATGAAGAATGTTTTCTGGGAAATGCTAAAGTTTATTTTTCTTTTGATGATAATAAACGACAATAAGCTGCGTCATCCTCTTCTTACATTTAACACTGGATAAATAGCTGTATTATACTATTAGTATATAAAACAGTATGTATTACCCATGTGGTATCATCAAGCAGGTGATTAATGATTGTAGCAGTTTGCATTGCCCTTTTACAAACATCTTGCAATACAATTAAATGTGTTTCGCAAATTACGTCCATTTTATGGTCCTCATACTAGACCTACCGAGCAGGCTATTGAAGCCATTGTTAGCAAGTTTCGCACCAACTTCATTTTACTGAACATAAATCAATCAATCCATATCCGCAGAGTGTATACTGAGAAGAATATTGTTTAGGTTTTGTGAAGAATGACAGTTGTTTCGTTCCATAATGTTTTCATTTTCAGTCTTCGCAAACCATTCAACAGCTACCAAAGCATCCCAAAAAATACAACTTGGTACAGTTTATGCGCAGAAAGCATCATTGGATCGTACTTCTCGAAAAACCATGATGACCGCAACCTGCGGCAGGGTATTATTCGATGATCATGCACTTTTTTGTCCAAAATGAACTTGTTTGACTTGTGGTTTCAATAATATTTCTGCTGTATCCGGCAGTGTTAATGAAGATCGCGATATGTACATCCGTCACCGATCGCAGCAATTAGGTTTGTGTCGTTCGACCATCTGCAAGATTTTACGTAAGAACCTCGGTATGAAACCATGCAAAATATAGCTGGTGCAAGAAATTAAGCCAACGTTGACTTTTTGGTGAATGGACCTTAGAAAAACTGGATGAAAATTCGCCATTTATCGAAAAATGTCTCATTTTTGACTCAATGAGTGCGCAAAAAAAGAAAATTGCCGAATTTGGTTCGAAGAGCAGTCAGGGGCAGTTCAACAGCTGCCAATACTCCTGGAAAATGCACTGTTTGGTGTGGTTTATGCGGCGGAGGCATCATTGGACCGTACCTCTTCATAGTCGATGATGACCCAAGGTTATGGTCAATGGAGCAAGGTACCATTCGATAATCACGGTCCTGTTTTTATCAAAAACGGAAGAATTGAACTTGGTTGATATGTGGTTTCAACAAGACGGTGCCACTTGTCACACTTTTACAATCCAATTATATATTCTATGTTATCATATAGCAAGATGCTAAGTAAAGATTATTTTTATTAATTCAGAGGCGAGTTTACTGAGCAATAAATCTCAAGATTTGGAGCACATCAAGATCGTGCCCAACTTTTTTCTAAGATTACAAGCAGGGAAGGATAAGGGAAATATCACCTTATTCAGTAATTAGTTGAAATTGCGGGAAAACTCACACCGCATACATTCTATTCTCCATTTTTATTTTATCTAATGGTCTTTATCATTTTGCTCGAAGGCATAAACCCAATGAATTTAAGTGTAATATAAGATTATATAATATTTTAATCACTTTTAAAAATTTCCTGCATTTTCTTTAATTTTCAAAAACCAAAGATTTAAAAAAATCAATGTTTACATCATCACGAAATCGGAAATGATTACGAGCGCGTATAACTGAAATCCAAACACTAGATGAGGTCACAGTTATTTAAATTAAATTAAAATAATTAATACACAGCTAGCAAAAAAAACTGCTGGTTGAACTAAATTCCCCAATTTGCTTATTATTGATATTCACGTACCTTCAAGAAATCCCTAAGCCAAAGCACATCAGGTTTCGGATCCCCAATCACCTCACAGGGGATCACGATGTCGTCGCCTTCGTACGCCACCGTGTTCAGCGGTTTCTTCAGGAACTTTGGCTCTTTTGAGTATCTGAAATGAGATGTTTAAAAAAATAATGCAATCATTTCATCAATCTGAATATAACGCACAGGAGATCTTGTCTCGCTTCATGTGTGTCTTCTTGCTGGACTTCGATGGAACCGCCGGTGAACTTGCTGATGACTTCGACGGTGGCGCTCGCTTCGGTCCTTCCGATTTCATTGGTGGCGACGCACGTGTAAGTGCCCGCATCCCCGGTCGTGACAGAGCCTACTGATAAATCAATCCTGCCGTCGTGAGAGAGGGTGGCCACGGTTTTTCTTGATGGTCTCAAACGCATCTGAATTGGTAATGAAACAAAAAATAAATCAAATCGATATAAAAAAAAATCATGGTATACACAAATGATTCACTCATCCATTGTGTTATCAGTCCATTATTAATTTTGAATTTTCTTGATAATGGGCTGAACGACAGCTTTTACGTAATCTTAATACAACGCAATTGGAATTTTTAATTTGAAATACTTTCTGCATCTCTAGGAGCTGCACTGCAAAATAGTTTCAATTATACAGTGTAGGCGCTATTTTTGAATTATCCGCCTGCGCGCGCCATCTTTCGCCGCGTCAATATATTTTATGTTGGCTAGACTTATGAGATTTTAGGGGAGCTATGTTCAGGTTGAGAATGATCAGAAGATTAAGGTTACGTTACGTTATGTGGAATTATTGTTAGCGATTATTAAAGTTTTAAACAAATTCAGTGCGTCTAATTTCCAACCCCACGGAGAGGCCATCCCCCACTTGTAGTCCAATATTTTTATAGTATTTTTTTTTTAAATTATATGCATACATGTTGAACTCACCCCATTCCTATACCAAACAACGCTAACAGTCGGATAAGCCTCGATTTGCGCCGACAGCCTCAACTCCTCTCCTTCCTTGAGCACAACCTCCTCCGGATTAATCTCCCCTTTGAACTGTGGCGCGATGTACGCCCTTAGACCCTTATCAACAATCAGCTGAGCCCTGCAGGACACCGAACCGAAAGAATTCTTCGCGATCGCGCAATACGTTCCGGAATCCTCAAAGCTCGTCCTGTAAATCTCCAGCGTGTGGAAGTTCTCCTCCGACCAATACGAGTATTTTCCGGTTTTCGGGATGGGCGCTCCGTTCCTGGTCCACGTGACTTCGGCTGTTGGTAGTCCTGTCACCTGGCAGGTGAGTCTCACGGGGTACGAAGCTTGCACGCGGCGGTCGCGCAGGCGCATCGTGAATTGCGGCGGGATTTCTTCTTTGTTGTTTTCTTGTAATACTCTAAAAAATTGGTTATGATTTAAGCTAATAAAAATAACTAAAGTCTTTGATTAATCAGAGAAGAGGATAACTTAATAAGTGAGGAAAAGTGTACATAATATTTTCATGTATATTTATACTTACTTTTTCAATTTATCGTCGGCTACAAGAAGTTTTGGATCCTTCACAACGGATAACCTCACGAACGTGGCGACCCTTCCGATCTTATTCAGCGCCTCGCAGGAAAACCTCCCGCAATCAGACTCCCTAATCCCCTTAATAACAACCCTGCAAACCCCTCCGTTTCTCTCGAATAAATACCTCTCATCATCCCCCGGATTCAACTCGACCCCATCCTTGCACCATCTCACCCTCGAATTAACATCCCCCTTAATCTCGCACTCCAGCACAGTCTCAGCCCCCAGCAAAACCTTCTTCTGCCCGGGCAGGATTTTCTCGAATTCGGGAATCTCGACGTGTCTGCCGATGGTGATCGGTTCGCTCTGGAGCGGATCGCCCCAGCCGTAGCGGTTGCGCGGTGTTATCCGGAATTGGTATTCGGTGTCGGGTTTCAGATTGAAGGCATCGAAGGTGGTGATGGGGGTCATGCCGAGCTCGATCCAGCGGGTTTCGCCGCCCCTTTGCCAGGCGTCCACTTTGTAGGCGATTACGGGAGCTGCGCCGCGGTTTTCAGGTTTGCCCCACGAGAGGGACACCCAGTTCTTTCCGGTGTCGACGAGGACCGGCGGGGAAGAGATCGGACCAGGTACGTCTGAAAAAAAAGTATGACAAAAATTAGGAAAGTAAATTCTTGGCGGGGCAGAAAGATCTATGGTCGATAACCCAGACAGACTGTGATTATTTATGTCACTTTCTTTGTATTGTCTTTATTACTGGTATTGATCAATATATTCCTAAATACTCGTTCAAATCTGCTCGCGTTAAAAACAAATATCCTCCTTGGTTTACTAAAGAAATTGTAGAACTCATTTCTGTTAAGAATTATTATCGGAGGAACATGAATTCCAACAGATTTGCACATCTAAATTTCAGAAAAACCTGCTCATTACTTAAATTCAAAATCAGAGCAGCTCATAGAAGTTATATCATCAATGTCGAAAACCAACTTACTGATAATCCTAAACAATTTTGGGCGTACATAAAATCTAAAAAATCAGGTCCTTCTGGATTTCCTACTGAACTTTCATTAAACGATAAAACATTTGATACGCCTCTTGATATTGCTGAAGGATTTAAAGAATATTTTCAATCTGTATACCTCCCTCGTTCACAATCTCCTCTAATCAATAACTCGTACTCCTACACTAGCATTCCTAATTTCAGCTTCTCTTATATCTCTTCTGAAACAGTGTATGGTCACCTAAAGAATCTTCCTAACAAAACCTCCTACGGTTGGGACCAAATACCTGCCTTTTTACTTAAAGACTGTGCGTCCATGCTCTCTCAACTACTTTCAATTATTTTTAACATATCAATTAATAAGTGCATATTTCCCGATAAATTAAAGATCACCTCTATTTGCCCTATCCCTAAAACATCTCTCAATCGTAACAACCTTGAGAATTATCGTCCTATTGCTTTACTCTCTCATATTACCACAGTCTTTGAAAAATCACTTTATGATCAAATTTATAATCATGCATCATCTTATATTTCTCAACAACAACATGGTTTTGTTCCTAGACGTTCCACAACAACAAATCTTGCTATTATTATACATGATATTGCTAGGTCTTTAGATTCATCGGGGCAAATTGATGTGATCTACACAGACATGTCAAAAGCTTTTGATCGAGTGGACCATAGTCTCTTAATTAATAATCTGGAACTCTTCGGGTTTTCCTCTAATTCAAAACTACTTATTTCCTCGTATCTCTCCCATCGTGAAACCTACGTTTCTTTTAATAGCTTTAAATCGGATTCTTTCTTTCCTAGTTCGGAAGTTCCACAAGGATCTGTCCTAGGGCCTCTTCTCTTCAATCTTTTCATTAACGACCTCTCGAATGTAATTAAGTGCAAACATCTACTATATGCTGATGACCTAAAGATCTATTCGTTTATTAGTTCGCCTGAAGATTGTATACACTTACAAAATCAGCTTAATGTTGTTTCAGACTGGTGTGTATCCAATAAATTACTGTTAAATTCGGACAAATGTAAATGTATGTCTATTACTAAAAAAGTCGATACATTACATTCAATTACTCGATCGATAACAATATTCTAGAAAAAGTGCGTACCTTTAAAGACCTGGGCGTGTGGTTCGATGATAAATTTACTTTTAATTACCATGTACAAACACTGGCGGCCAGCTCTTTTAAGGCTCTAGGTTTTATTCACCGCAATTCTGCGGACTTGCGAAATCCCATAGCTTTGAAATCAATATTTAACGCTCCGATCTAAACTGGAGTATTGTTCTTTGATTTGGTTTCCTTACACTCAACAACAAATTTTACTAATTGAAAGTGTTCAAAGAAAATTTGCAAAATTTCTGCACTTTAAACTACTTGCGCATTACCCTCCTCAAGGATTTGATCACACTATGCTTCTTAAAATTGTCAACATTGAGTCCCTTGAACAAAGACGTCATACAGCTAGTATTTCATTTTTGTTTAAGATTTTACACAACCATATTGACTGCAGTGATATATTAAGCCAGATCAACTTTCATGCTCCAGTATTCAACGGGCGACATAAACCAACATTCTATGTTCACTTCAATCGAAATATGTCTGGTTTACGTTCTCCTATTAGCACAATGTGTAGAATTTTTAACGAACGGTTTTATGAGTGTGATATATTCTGTGATACGCTTTCATCAATATTATTACGCTACTAATTCTTTTTACAATTTGTAATCTTTATTTGTATATTTTATTGTTTTCGTATCGATATTTGTACTGGTATTTATTTATATTTATATTCATGTTTGTCTTGCTATTATTATAATGTAAAATTATTTTGTATTATCCTGTAATTGGGCTACTATTTCCTGTTGGGTAATTAATTTATTATTATTATTATTATATTAAATTAAGATCGATGTATATATTCTTTTTGTTGTCCTTTCTTTAATCAGGTTCATCTGGTTAGCAATGTCCTGATTTGCACGGAACGGATTCAGTTTGTTTCATTTGCACCAAATTAATGGCTTTTGTCCGCTTTAGAAGGGTTTCCAGTATTATACGGCTATTTCTTAGTCGGCTGTATCTCATTTCACTTCGTGTTGTCCTTTGTTATGGCTATGTATTTCCCTTGATTCGCTCCACAACCACAACAGCCCCAGCCGTCCTCCCGGAGTGGGACACGACCGGGTTCAGCCCTTGCACCTACACCGAACCACTGTAAAGTGTGTGTATTTTTTGTCTCCCTGTTTAAATTGTTTCAACCGTCAGACTATGATAATTTAAGATATCAGAATCAGCCACGAAATGTGCTGATGTATCATTATTCCTCCTCCATAGAGGGGTAGTTGTTGAATGAGAGAAAGATTCTCTATCAGTAATCGCAGCCCTTACTCACTCGATTACATAGAAGTGCTTGTTGTTCACGCACAGTGTAGTGGAATCAATCAGTCCAGGTGTTCTGGCGAGGAAGATGTTGTTGATTCACATATCTTCTCTTTTTCTAACCACGGGAGCCGTAGTGGATCCCCTGAAATCAGACACCCTCTGCTGATCGCCTGACCGATCCCATTCCTGATGGATCCAGAAACAGCTGCACATTCTGCAGACCGCCCTGCAAAGCTTGAAATCACACACCAAACGGGTCAGCGTCATTCACTGATCGCTCCCTTGACGAGGTTTGAATGAGCTACGTTAAAAAAATTCACCATTCTCGGCATAATTCTGCCACCCTAACACTGTGAATGTAGGCTGGTGGTATCTCTTCTGCTGGGCGATCCTTCCCTTTTTCCAGTGTTTGAAAAAATGTCTTCTCCACGAACACGCACTTTACCGCGAGGTTCCATTGTATAGAAATATTATACATTCACACTGTGTTGTTCAACTTCCTATTGATTTCTTTATTCTTGGTGTTACTGAACTTCCCATGTCGATTTTCTTCAGAGCTACGATAGACCGCCTTATTAAGTGGAACACTCCTTGGATAGCCCTTTCCTGGTGGAGCATCAGGTGTCTGTCGTTCGAAATTCTCCGATTAACTGTCCGTGTGTATATGTAGAAAGGTTACATTTTTATATTTCGGGAATGGACGATCCAGCTGCTGTCATCTAACAACCAACGACGTCTCTAATATAAACGTATACTTTTTGTCACTCTACGTTATGTTACCCTCGTGTATATTTTATTCTTTACGTTTGAGACTGGTAGTCGAGGGTGAAAATGATTCGTCGAAATGTAACCCACAAAATAATTTTTATTCTCACTAACTTAACAATTACAACAATGAACCTTGACGTGACCGTCGTACTTTTGACAAAACATAATTAAAATAATCAAACCGATTACCTTGATAATCAACTAAATAATCCAAATACCGGGAAATCGCGCATCTTCTCTTCAGCCACTTTTTTCTGAGCTGCGTCAGCAAGAGTTTAAACACTTCGTCGCCGTTATTATCATTATCATCATTAACCCCCTCAATGATTCCCATTATTGATTGTCTTAAGCACCGTACGCGTTATACAACTCGATCAAGATCATCTCTCGTCCAATTGACACACACACCACACAACAGCGAGCGCGAGTGACTTAAATTAAAGGTTAATCGAGGAACGGTGCCAAGAATTTCCGGGAGCGCAAACAGGTGAGTGAAATCATTCGAAAACGAAACGATAAAGGTGAAAGATGAGGCGCGAGTTAATGCAGGAGCGTATCTAAATATTCCATTATTAAAAAAAACAACCCCGATTAATGAAATGGATGGACAGAGAAGTGCCGTGAAGTAAAAGAAAGCGGCGGGGAAAACGTAGTGTTCAGATGTTGGAAAAATACCAGCTCGGTTATTTCCCCGGCATTACTTTATATAGGGTGTCCTATGACGTGACTGCTATAGCTTGGGAATGTATTGTTGGGGTTATTTCAAGTCAAAATGTCTAATGAACATAAACCCAAAACGGTATCGTAACCGAGCTGCAAGCATTGGAAATTTTAAATAAATAATAGAGGAATTCCCTATTAATTTAAAGACAATTTAAAAAGATTGAATTAGTTGCTCAAAATGTTCATCTAGTTGCTGTATACATAATCTAGCTCTTCTTAGAATTGAAGTGCTAACAGTCAGAATTATGGTGCTAATCTTCACCATAATTCTAGCTACTAATGTAAATAATTATTACAAGCCGAAATTGTGTAACGTTCTTCACACTTTCATCCGGCCTACGTTAAGTGTGTTGACCATCCTTCGGACACTAGTAGAAGGTTGATTAAATATTGCTTCTTCTTGGCCAAGTTCCTATTGAACGGGTCGTTCAGAAATAGCTATAGGAAACTTGCCTGTTTCTCTTAAACATCGATGGACAGTGCTAAAAACAGTTCTACAAGGCAGGAGGAAAAATCGTCAACACTTATGACCCCATATAACCACCTCCAATCTATGAACTTTTCAATAATATCATGAATCAATTTTCTTAATATATCGTTAACTTGTTTCTCATTGATCACTAGGTAAAACATTTCTATTAATATATATATATATATATATATATATACAAGTGCTTTACTAATAATATGTTTATTAGTAAAACAAACAAAAGGAAATACATTGAATATGCAAATTTTGTCAGCGAAGATCAGTTAATAGTCAAAGAATTATGTTTAATTTTTTTGTAGGTTTAGTGGTGTAGTCGCTATTTTTGCTAGAAATTGACTTTAATGTCATTAATAGTTACTATAATCGTCAACAATTAACTTTAAGTGTCATTAAAAGCGACTATTTTCACTATAAATTGACTTTAAACTCGTTTATAGTTACTATTTTTGCTATAAAATGACTAGGATCATTGAAAGTCACTATAATTGTCAAAAATTAACATTAAAGTCACTAAAAGCCACTATTGTCACTATAAATTGATTTTGAAGTTATTTATAGTCACAAATTTTCCTAGAAATTGACTTCAAAATCATTTATAGTCACTATTTTTACTAGAAATTGTCTTTAAATCATTGATAGTCACTATTTTTGATAGAAATTGACCCCAATGTCAATTTCACTTACTATTTTTGGTAGAAATTAATTTTTAAGTCAATTCGCTTTACTGTATTTGTCAAAAAATGATACTAAAATCATTGATAGTCACAATTTTTGCTAGAAATTGACTTTAAAATCATTTATAGTCACTATTGTTAGTATAAATTGTCTCTAAAGTCATTGACAGTCACTATTTTTGGTAAGAATTGATTTTAAAATCAGTCTACGTCAGTATTGTCAAAAGTTAATTCTAAAATCATTGATAGTCACTATTTTTAGTAGAAAATGACTTTAAAGTTATTGATAGTCACTAATTTCATTATAAAATGACTTTAAAGCCACTATTTTCGCTATAAATTACCTTTAAAGTCATTATTATTGTCAATAAATTATCTTAAAGTCATTTATAGTCAGTATTTTCACTAGATATTGACTTTAAAGTCACTATTATTGTCAAAAATTGACTTTAAAGTCACTACTTTCACTAGAAATTGACATTAAAGCTACTATTTTCGCTATAAATTACCTTTAAAGTCATTATTATTGTCAAAATTTGACTTTAAAGTCATTGATAGTCACTATTTTCACTAGAAATTGACATTACAGCCACTATTTTCACTATAAATTGCCTTTAAAGTCACTATTGTTGTCAAAAATTGACTTTACAGTCATTATTATTGTCAAAAATGATTTTAAAGTCATTGATAGTTACTATTTTCACTAGAAATTGACTTTAAAGTCACTAATATTGTGAATTTCAATTAAAATACCTATATATCAATTTTCTTACCTTTGAAATACTGTCTTTCTTGGTATGTGGGCATCTCCTCGAGGATCTCTTCTTTGCTAGCCCTTATCGGCGTGGCGGAACGCGCCCTCTGTCTCAGTCTGACCGTGAAGAAAGCCCTGTCGCAGCCGAAACGGTTCTTGGCCAGGATGCAGTAAGTCCCGGCGTCATTCTCCGTCGCCCGCTTCAGGCTGAACCTTACGTAATCGTCGGAGGTGAACTTCAGGGATCTGTGGCTGTTCGTAATGTCCTTCAGACCTTTCATCCAAGTAACTAATGAATGAACAACAAAAAATACGAATTATTATTGTAATTAACCATATTTCAATAAAATCCAGTGGATTAATAATAAAACGTACGATTTTTCCTTACTTTACATTTCATTTAATACATTTAAAAATCTATATCTGCAATATTGAATGAAAAGATTGACTAAAAGTATATTTTGATTTTACGAAATTACTTACCTTTCGGTTTTGGTTCTCCCGAAATCCTAAACGAAACGGTGATATCCTCGCCGTGAGCAACACTCAAAAGCGTTTCCGGTCTCGAGAGGAACATAGCGGGCTTCCCATTGTGAACTGCAGTCGGATTGACCACATCAACGTAGGCCGTCGTTTCAATCTTCCCATACGAATTCACCGCGCTGAAGGTGTACTTCCCGATTTCCGACTCGGTCGCTTCAGGAAAGACCAGCGTGTAAACACCGGACTCATCGAAAGTCCTGTGCTTTGGAGACGTTTTCGGAAGAGGGTGTCCACTTTTAAACCATTTCACTTCGGTGGGTTTACCCTTGACTTCCACTTGAAGCGCGAGGAGTCCTCCGGAAGGCACCTGGCTGTCTGTGAGGACGTTCGCTAGGTGTGGTCTGCGCGAATCGACGCTCGGTTTCGAGGAAGTCGAGCGTTCCGCGCGCTGCGAGACGTAATCTTCTTTTCCGGTGAATTTAACGTAGTGTGAGATTTGATCGCTCCAGTGCGAGTTCTCAGCTATGCAGGAATAACACCCGGAATCCTCCTCAGCGGGATTTGTAATGGTCAACTTGCAAATACCATCAGCTAAATAGTAAGTTTGATACTTCCCTCCAACGCTTATGTCTTTTCCGTTTTTACACCAAGCAATCATCGGTTTAGGGTGTGCTCTAATCCTGCACTCCAAACTCAAAACATTCTCGCTTATCTTGTAATGCTCCCTAATTGGTCTCGTGAAAGTCGGAGGAACCGGCGAAGCGTCGAACCCATCATAAACCTTCAATTCCGCTTTCGTAGCGCTGCACCCGTTTTCATTCCTCGCCAAACACTCGTACTCCCCGGAATCCCCGCAAGTCGCGCAGAGAATCTCCAAAATAACAACACCATCCTGATACGAAGTGTGATACCTGTTATCGTTCTTCAAAGAAACCCCGTTTTTGAACCACTCAACGCTCTGCTCCCCCGAAGAAACAATCGTGCAAGTCAGCCTCACTCTAGAACCGGAAGTTGCAGTCCTGTTCGTTAAGTAAGTCCCGAAAGTGGGTTTCTTATCAGCAAACCTAGGCCCGTGGTAGCGTGAAGGTCTGTACGCTTCCATTCCGTTCCCGAAAGTGTCTCTTCCGGTGAATTTCGCCCTTTCCCGCACCGGGCTCCTCCCGCGACGTTCCGTTTCTTCAAACGGCTGAGGCTTGCTTGAAATCAATCTTGATTCACTCCTGTAGGAAGTTTTCGGAACTTCATCGGAAATTTTCTGCCTTGGGGAAGTTTCTTCGAAAGGCTGTTTTCTTCTTCCTTCCCGCACACTCACTTCTTCAATCGATGCTTTTGCTTTCTTTGCGGATCTTTCCGCTTCATTCACTATTTTCTTCTGCACTATTTCTTCTTCCATCACTATTTTCTTCTTTGGTTCTTCTTCACCCATCGCTATATACTTATTTACTTCTTCATCTTCCATCGCTACTTTTTTCTTTATTTCATCATCTTCCCTCGCTGTTTTCTTCTTTATTTCTTCTTTAGATTTTTTCACTGTCGCTGCTTCAATTTCTTCTGCTTTCTTCGCTCCGGGTTTCTCGTCTTTCGGTATTTCTTGTTTTTCTTCTTTAAGTTTGCGTTCTTCCTCGGTTGATTTATCTTCCTTTCGCTTTTCCTCAACTTCGACCTTATCTTCTTTCTTCGCTTTGGTTTCTTTTACCTTTTTCGCTTTAGCCTCTGTTTCCTTTTTCTCTGCGGCCTTCTTCTCTTCCTTGCCCTTCTTCAATTTATCGGCCTCAGCCTTCTCTTTAGCCTCCTTTTCAGCTTTCAGTTTAGCCTCCTTCTCTTCCTTTTCTTCTTTTTCTTTAGCCTCCTTTTCAGCCATCAGTTTAGCCTCTTTCTCTTCCTTTTCTTTGGCCTCTTTTTCTTCCTTCTCTTTAGCCACCTTTTCAGCCTTCAGTTTAACCTCCTTCGCTGATTTCTCTTTAGCCTCTTTTTCTTCCTTCTGTTTAGCCTCCTTTTCTTTGGCATCTTTTTCAGACTTCAATTTAGCCTCTTTTTCTTCTTTCTCCTTAGCCTCCTTTTTAGCTTTTAGCTTTGACTCTTTTTCTTCCTTTTCTTTAGCCTCCTTTTCAGCTTTCAATTTGGCCTCTTTCTCTTCCTTTTCTTTCTTCTCTTTAGCCTCCTTTTCAGCCTTCAGTTTAGCCTCTTTCTCTTCCTTTTCTTTAGCCTCTTTTTCTTCCTTCTCTTTTGCTTCCTTTTCAGCCTTCAGTTTAGCCTCCTTTTCTGATTTTTCTTTGGCTTTCTTTTCAGCCTTCAATTTAGCCTCTTTGTCTTCCTTTTCTTTCAACTCTTTTTCGGACTTTTCCTTAGCCTCCTTTTCAGCCTTCAACTTGGCCTGTTTTTCTTTAGCCTCCTTTTCAGCCTTGGCCTTCTTCTTTGCCTCTTTATCCTCTTTTTCTTTCGCTTCCTTCTTTCTCGCTTCGATTTCCAATTTTTCTTTCGCTTCCTTTTCCTCCTGTTCTTTCTTCAATTTTGCTTCCTTTTCTAATTTCTCTTTCGCATCTTTTTCTTCTTGTTCTTTCTTCAGTTTTGCTTCCTTTTCCAGTTTCTCCTTGGCTTCCTTTTCTTCCTGTTCTTTCTTCAATTTTGCTTCCTTTTCCAATTTCTCTTTGGCTTCTTTTTCTTCTTGCTCTTTCTTCAATTTTGCTTCCTTTTCCAGTTTTTCCTTAGCTTCTTTTTCTTCTCGTTCTTTTTTCAGTTTTTCTTCCTTTTCGCGTATCACTTTAGCCTCCTTCTCTTCTTGTTCTTTCTTCAATTGTGTTTCCTTTTCTAGTTTCTCTTTAGCTTCCTTTTCTTTCTTTAATTTTGCCTCATTTTCATCTTTTTCCTTCTTCATCTTAGCCTCGCGTTCTTCGTGTTCTTTCTTCAATTTCTCCTCTTTCTCGGCCTTTTCTTTTTCCTCTCTTTCCAGCTTCGCTTGTTTTTCCTTAGCCTCATTTTCTTTCTTTAATTTCGCTTCTTCTTCCAGCCTTTCTTTAGCCTCCTTCTCCGTCTTCAACTTTGCTTCCTTATCTTCCTTCTCTTTCTTCAACTTTGCTTCTTTTTCTTCGTTTTCTTCCTTCAATTTCGCTTCTTTTTCCGCTTTATCCTTTGCATCCTTTTCTTCTTTCTCCTTCTTCAATTTTGCTTCGTTTTCCTTCTTCAACTTTGCTTCTTCTTCTCTTTCCTTCTCTTTTTTCAACATTGCTTCTTTTTCTTCCTTTTCCTTCTTCAACTTTGCTTCTTTTTCTTCTTTCTCTTTCTTCAACTTTGCTTCTTGTTCTTCGTTTTCCTTCATCAACTTCGCTTCTCGTTCTTCAACTTCCTTTTTCAATTTCGCTTCCTGTTCTTCTCTTTCCTTCCTCAATTTCGCTTCTCTTTCTTCATTTTCCTTCCTCAACTGTGCTTCATTTTCTTCGTCCTGTTCTTTCTTCAATCGTTCCCCTTTCTCGCGCTCCTCTTTCTCCTTCTTCATTTTCGCGTCTGCTTTTTCTTTGGCTTCCTTTTCGGCTTTGTCTTCTTCGATTATCTTCAATTTAGCTTCGTTTTCGTCTTGTTCTTTCTTCTTCTTAGCTTCATTTTCTTCTTGTTCTTTCATCAACTTAGCCTCGCGTTCTTTTTCTTCTTCTTTTTTCAACTTAACTTCACGTTCTTCTTGCTTTTCTTTCTTTAACTTAGCCTCATTTTCTTCCTTTTCTTTCTTTAATTTTGCTTCATGTTCTTCTTGTTCTTTCATCTTCTTCTTAGCCTCAATTTCTTCCTGTTCTTTCTTCTTTTTAGCCTCAATTTCTTCTTGTTCTTTCTTCTTTTTAGCCTCAATTTCTTCTTGTTCTTTCTTCTTTTTAGCCTCACTTTCTTCATGTTCTTTCTTTATCTTAGCCTCACGCTCTTCTTGTTCTTTCTTTATCTTAGCCTCGTTTTCTTCATGTTCTCTCTTCAATTTCGCTTCATTTTCCTCTTTTTCTTTCTTCAGTTTGGCCTCGTTTTCTTCCTTCAATTTCGCTTCGCTTTCTTCCTTCACCCTCTCTTCCTCTTTTAACTTGTCCTCCTTCAATTTAGCCTGTTCTTCTTCTTTCACCTCCTCGACCACGCTCTCTGTGGCCGCCCCTGCGTGCTTCACAGCGATCAAAACCTCGTACAACGCGCACATCGACTCACCCAAACCGTTCCACTCCTTCAAAAACTTCTTCTCCTTTTCGCACTCCGCGATATCCTCGGTGAGTTTCTTCAAACGTTCTTCGATTCCCCCAATTTTCTTCTTCAGCATCTTCCCGTCTTCGTTCTCATCGAGGATTTCCGAGGATTTAATCAAGGTTTTGTTAACTAAACAAAATTCCTCGCTTAATTTTTTGCTTTTGGCAATGATTTCCGCGGAGGAATCTTGAATGCCGAAGGTCATTATGGTGTTAGTGATTTCTTCTAAAGGCTCGGATAAGTTTTTGAAGATCCTGCGGAGGAAACTTCCGGGTTCGGATTTTTTTATCGTGCTGATGTTCCGCTCTAAGGGTTCCATGATTTCGCTGAAACCGAAGACGAGGGTTTGGATTTCGTCTTTCTCGTTGAGTTTGTCGAAGTCTCCGAGGATTCCCCGCATGGACTCTTCGAGGGTTTTAATTGAGGGTTGTAGTTTATCGATAGGTGAGGCGAGATTTGGGACTTTAATGATTTTTTGAGCTGCCGTTGAGATTTTTTCGCGTAAATCAGAATTTTTTCGGACGGCTTCTGAAGACTTTTCGGAAATATCTCTTAAAATTAATTCTAAACCTTCAAGAGTTTCTTTTAGTGGGTTCAACTGCGCGAAATCCTCTCTTACAATATTTCGATCTTCTTCCGAAATCGTCAACGGTGCGATTTTGCTAATCTCCTCGACGCAAACTTTTAGCGGGGTTTCCATTTTGCTCAAAACGAAGAAAGCGTTGTTGGGTTTGATTTTTTTCTTGCAACCCTCTAAGCCCAGCAAAATCCCTTCTAATGGCTTTCCAAGATTTTCCAAAGGAATCTCCTCTTTTACAATCAGCTTTCTGTATGTCATGCTTTCGATTCCCAAACGAGCTTGCCGCAGTGTGGGGAGAACGCTGCTGAGGTTTCCTGGGAGGTCTTTCAGATTTTCCTCTAGGGTTTGCAGGGAAGTTAAAATCACCGGTTGTTTCGCTTGCAGGGCTTCGGGTGATTCTAAAAGGGTTTGAGTTTCGGATAAAATAGCGATTAAATTCGAAACGGGTTGAACTGATTCGAGCAATTTGCACATCGAGAACTCTTGATCTTCAGTAAGCTCCTCTTCGGAATTCTCCATCTTCAAAATTTCTTTACTGACTTCCTCGAATGGTTTTTGCAATTTCGATAATTCAAGCAAGCCGTTTTGGGATTTCGCCGCAACACGCTTCACGTCGACCAGTTTTGAAAGTTGATCGAAATCGGGCTTCATTTTCGCGATTGCTTCCTTCTTCAGCTGGGTTTCAACGAGCCCTTCCTCAATTTCACTTAAAGCCGCTTTGAAAGACTCCACCGGATCTTTCAAAGCCGGTAATTTCGATTCCTTCTGGAAATCCTCGAGGTTCAATCGCAAAATTTTAATAGCTTCTAAATTGGTTGTTGTTTTCAAATCAATCAACGGGCTTTGCAGTTTTGATAACTTAAATACTTCCTCGCTGATTTCCTCTTGGTTTTCTTTCTCCTTTACAAAATCACCGATGGTTGTTTCGAGTGCCTTAACAGGCTCCAAAATTTTTTGGAAACGCTTCCTCCCAGTAATCCCCGCGCGTAGTTCCACCAAAACTCCCTTCAAAACCCCGGAATTGTGCGCAATTTGAGCTTCGCACAAATCCGCCTTCACGGTTTTCAAACCCCTTGCGATTTCACTCAAGCTGGTTTCCAATATTTCATCCCCAAACTTCACCCCGGAGAGCTCTTCCTGGATTCCAGATAAATCCTCCAGGAGTTTCGCTTTCTGCACATTCAAAACCTCAGGTTTCTTCAGGGAATCAACGACTTCGCTGCAAACTCCCTGGAGTTTCTCTAAAGGCCCTTTCAGCATCTTCAGATCTTCCGGGAAGCTTTCAGGTAGTTCGCGTGTTTCTGATTCATCCAAAATTTCGATCGTTTTCGAAAAGATTGCTTCCAAGGGTTTCAATTTCTCTTCGGTTCTAATTTCCTGTCGCAGTGAACTTAAAGGAGTTTTAATCAATTCCAAGTCAGCGCGGTTTTTCCTCCTAGCGCAAACTGTTTCGGCTGTGGAAACTTTCGCTTTCAGGTCTTGCAAAATTTCGCAAATCACGGCTTGCTGTTTTAATTCTGAATTATTTTCAATTGATATAATCGCTTGTTTGATTCCACCTAAAGACTTCTGAAGGTTTTTGGAATCGACACTTTTCGCTTCTTCCTTTTTAGAACCCTCGTCTTTAGGCTTTTTCTCTTTGGAAGCCTCCTTTTTCAATTTCCCCTTTTTGGCATCGTCCGTTTTAATTTTTTCTTCTTTGATGAAATCCCGTTCTTCGAAAACCTCGACGAATTTCCTCAAAGGCTCTTCCAAGCTCTCCAAAACCATCAAAGGCGCTTCCAATTTGGAAACGGCTTCCTCCAAATCCGCTAAAGGTTTCCCCAATTCGATCAAGCTCAATTCTTCATTTCGCTTTTCCAAATTTTTACTAATTTCTTCATCTAATCCCTTCATAAATTCCTGCTCTTCTAACTTGATCTTCGCTTCCTTAATAGGCCTCCTAAGATCTTCGATTACAGCCCTTTCGACCTTCCCCAATTCCCCGCAGAGCGATTCCAAAACACCCGCAGCTAATTTCGCCTGCTGCTCTTCGGGATTCTCGAAAACGATTGCTTTCGCGACACGCCTGAACTCGCTAATCGAGTTGTGTAAGTTGCTTTTTGGACACTCGGAAATTTCCGCTAGGGATTTGGCCAAAACGTTGAGTTTCTCCGCTTCGGGGAAGTTTTCCAACTCGACGACACTCGCTTGTAGTTTCGGAATAATTTCAGATAATTCCAAAATCGCTTTCTTTGCTTCTGGTTTATCGAGTTTGATTTCTTGTAAGTTCAACAGCGGGGTTTTTAGCAGTTCCAAATTTGCTTTTTCGATCAAGCCGGTTTCAATCACTCCAAGGATACCTTTCAGCGCTTCCCCGATTGTTTCGATTTTAACCAATTCGGAATTCAAGATTGTTTGCTTCAGCGAAACTAAAGCGGGTTTCACATCTTTCAATTCCTTCCCCGCGCCGATGGATTCCGATAATTTTTGCAAAGGTCCCGCTAATTCGTTAATTTTCTCCACTTGCGATTCCACAAGATCTAAATTGCTAATATTCGCTTGTAGGATCTCCAGAGGTTGGTTTAAACTTGCAATTGCACGCAGCGGCGTTTCCATTTTGATTTCCCTCACTTGCTTCTGCAATTCCGCTAAATTGCTTCTAACCAAATCCAATTTAGGTTGTTTCATCAAACGATCTTCAATTTCCTGAAGTTGGGCCTTGATTGGTGCAACAGCCTCGACGAGCTTCGGTTGTTGCAGGGTGTTCAAAACCGCCGAAAGCTCCACCAAAGATCCTTTCAAGAGATTCTCATTCGCTACCGTTTTTGAAAACTCCTCAAGAGGGCTTTGCAAGGGAATCAACTCATCAACCACATCGAGTTGATCAATGGTCGCTTTTAATACTTCGAGCGGTTTGATTAAGCCCAACACAGCGGATTGCACTCTTGTTGGTTCAGGTAGATCCACCTTCAAAGCCTGAAGAGTTCCTTCAACTTTACCAACTAGCGCTTCTTTTTTGATTTGTTTAATGGTTGCGGAAAGATTTTCTGTAATTCCTTTCAGAGGAGGTTGGAGGAGATTAATTTTCATCAATTCCGGCTTGCAAATTGTTTCTTCTAAAACTTCGACAACCTTCAACAAACCTCCCGTTTTGGAACCACTAATTGCTCCCGATAATTCTCGCAAGGGTTCTTCCAACACCCGCAATTCCTCAGCTGAGGGTTCTTGCTGCTGCTCCAGAACGTCGATTTTTTCTAACAAATCCTGCAGATGGTTTTCTAAACCGCAAAGGATTAAAACTGCCTTCTCCGGTTGTTTCATGGAAACCATTCCGGTTTTCAGCTGAACCAGTTGATTTTTACATTGTTCGATTGGCTCTCTTATGGATTGCAAACTAATTTTGGCAACCTCCCCTAATTTTTTGGAAACATTCAAAATTACCAATTTTTGCGTTTCGGGTTGCGAGACAGCGACCAAATCCAAAGATTGTTTCAATGAGGAGACGACGGATTTCAACAGTTTTGGTTGTTCGGAAATTTCTGCCTTTTCCAACTCTTCCAAAACAACGACGAGTTTCTCCAGATCGCCGGAAACCTTTTCTAAATCCTCAACACTCTCCAGGGTCTCAGTTACGTTCTTCAATACCTCAATAGGTTCTGCCAATTTCAACAATTCCGCCTTTTGTGGCTTGTTTCCATCGATTACCCTCAGCGCCTTCGCGGTGTTTTCCTTTATCCTCATCACAATCGGCTCTTCCTTTAGCAGCGAAATCCCCTCAATTATAGCCTTGAGCGGTTCCTGCAAGGCAACAGCTTGAACACTCTCAGCGGCGGCTTTCAAACCTTCCAGCCTTTCAACAATTTTCAGCTCCTCGGGCTTTAACTTTTCAACCTTTGCCAAAACCTGTGCGGCTTCGGCGACGGCCAGCGAAAGTTCCTTGATGGGTTCTTCCAAAACTACCAACCTGTCCACAGCTTCTTGAACCGGATCAAGCGAGTCGACGCTTTGGGTCAATTCCTCCAGGGGTTTTTCCAAAGCCAAGATGCAAAGAACGGCCTTTTCCGGCCGGGTTTCTATTTTGGACACTTCCGATTTCATCGCTTCAACTTTACCTAGAAGTTCTACAATCGGAGCCTGTATTTTCTCAAGTTTCGTTTTCGCCGTTTTTAACTTCTCTTCTTCAACAGCTTCTCCATCTTGAGGTTCTTTCTTTTCTACTTCGGCAGATTTTGACTTTTCTTCCTCTACAAGTTTTGGCTTTCCTTCTTCACCAGAAGGTTTCGGTTCTCCTTCAATAGATTTAACCATCGCTTCATCCTTAAGTTCTTTCTTTTCCATTTCAGCAGATCGTGGTTTCTCTTCTTCAACAGATTTCTGTTTTTCTTCCACCTTTTCTACTTCAGCAGGTTTTGGCTTCGATTCTTCAACAGGTTTTTCTGAAGCAGAAAATTGTGGCTTTTCTTCTTGTTCTTCTTCCTTTCTCTGGACCTTCTTTTCTTCAGCTTGCGTTTCTTGCGTCTTCAATTCTGGCGCATGTTCCTTCTTCGTTTCTTCTTCTACAGCTTTCTTTGACTCTTCCTGGGCGACTTGTTTTTTCTTGATTTCCTCCTTTTCAGCAGTCTGTTCCTTTTTCGATTCCTCTTCAGCGGCTTCTTTCTTCTTCAGTTCTTCCTCGACAGTCTGTTTCTTCTTCAATTCCTCTTCAGCGGCTTCTTTCTTCTTCAGTTCTTCCTCAGCAGCCTGTTTCTTCTGTAATTCCTCATCAGTAACTTGTTTCTTCTTGATTTCTTCTTCTGCCGCTTGTTTCTTCAATTCTTCCTCAGCAGCCTGTTTCTTCTTCAATTCCTCTTCAGCGGCTTCTTTCTTCTTCAGTTCTTCCTCAGCAGCCTGTTTCTTCTGTAATTCCTCATCAATAACTTGTTTCTTCTTGATTTCTTCTTCTGCCGCTTGTTTCTTCAGTTCTTCCTCAGCAGCCTGTTTCTTCTTCAATTCCTCTTCGGCATCTTCTTTCTTCTTCAGTTCTTCCTCAACAGCCTGTTTCTTCTTCAATTCCTCCTCAGCGACTTGTCTCTTCTTCACTTCCTCCTCTTCAGCCTGTTTCCTCAATTCCTCTTTCTTCTTCAACTCCTCTTCAGCGGCTATCTTCTTATTCAACTCCTCAGCCCTCATCCTCTCTTCCTCTTCCTCCGCCGACTTAATCTCGTCCTTCAACAAAACCTCGACTTCGGCCAGCTTCTTTGCAACTCCCTCGAAACTCTTCCTGACACTCTCCTCGTCGAAAACCACTCCTTGAATCGCCTTTCTTAAATCGCCAATCTTCTCCAGCAAAATCACCTTTTGCGACTTCAAAGCCGATTTGCTTGTGATAACATTGCTGATGGTTCCTAAAGAAACAGCGGCTTCCAAGAATGGCCCTTGCAAATTTATTACAATTTGCAGCGTTTCATTTGGTAAGTTCTGGTCAATTGTGTTTAGGACGTTTCTTAGCGAATCCTCCAGAGCGGGGATTGCGCTCAAGGATTTTTCCAAATCGGGGATTTTCTGCGATTTAGTTTTCATTTGCTGCAAACTAGCCAGGAGCTCTTCGATTGGGATTTTGGCGTTTTCGATTTTCTTCAATTTGATTTTGTCTTCGCCTGCTCCTGCAGGTTGTTTCACTTCGGAGGATTCTTGTTTTTGTTCGAGTTCAGATTTAGGTTTTGCTTTTTGAGGAGTTTCTTGAGATTTATCCTCGATTTCTTCTTTGGGTTTCTGAACGACTCTTTCTGATTTCTCTTCGGGAACCTCTTTGGACTTTCCTAATTGTTCATCTGATTTCTCTTCAGATTTTTGTTTCGCTATAGATTGTTGTACAATTTCTTCCGCTGCAGCTTTAGGCTTGTTCGATTCTTCTTCAGTTTCCTCTTTGAGCTTTTCAACAACTTTCTCTTCAGGAAGATCTTGAGGCTTTTTAGAATTCTCACCAGGCGTTTGTTCTGATACTTGTTTAACTTCAGTTTCTCTTTCTCGTTTCTTCGTTTCTTCAAGCTGATTTTCTTCTTCCTTCTTCTTTTCCTCTTCCTGCTTCTTTATCTCCTCATTCTTCTTTTCTTCTTCCCGTTTCTTCATCTCCTCCTTCTTCCTTTCTTCTTCCTGTTTCTTCATCTCCTCAGTCTGGCTTTCCTTCTTCTTTTCTTCTTCCTCTTTCTTCAACTCTTCAACCTGATTTACCTCATCCTTCTTTATTTCTTCTTTCTGTTTCTTTATGCTTTCAAGTTGATCCTTTTCTTCTTTCGGCTTTTCCTCGTCCTTTTCGATTCCTTCGGAAATTTCCGAAATTTTCGCTCGAAGCACCTCCAGAGGTCTCTCCAAAACCTTAACGGCCTGAGCTTCTGAGGCGACCACCTTTTCCTTCAGCAACTCCACGGCTTCCAGTAACTGCGTCTTCTTCTCGGCGGAGTTTTCTGAAAAAACGGCTTTGGTTTCCTCGACCGCTCTAACTAGATTTTTAACGGGCTCTTCGACCGCAATGATTTTCGCACATTCTTCCGGAGGTAATTCTTGGGCTTTCTGTAAAAATTCCTTCAACTCAACAACAGGAGCTTTCAGCTCGATTAGGGAAGGCGCGGCTTCCGGTTTTGATTCCAAGTGTTCTTGGAGTTGGCTCAGAGAACTCGTGAGGCTTTCTAATTTTTCTTGTTGGGCGCATTCGATTATTTTCGCTTTCAGTTCTTCCAGAGGCTCAACTTGTTTGGGTTTGATCTCTTCTAAGGTGTGTGCGATTGTTTCCAGTTTTTCGGCCAAGACTGTTCTTTCTTCGGAAGCTTCAATGGCTTTAGCTAATTCCATCAGAGGTTCTTGCAAAACGCTCAAATCTTCCAAGGTTTCTGATGCTACAGTTTTCGAAGCCGAGGCTTCTGAAATTGAGGCTTTCGATTCTGAATCTAAGGTTTTTGATTTTAAGCTTTCGGAATTTTCTTCATTGGCTTCTTCCCAAATCGTTTGGATCGCCTTCAAAGGTGCTTCCAATTGCAGCAACTTTACTAGCAATATCTGAGGCGTTTCGGTGGTTCCAATCTTGACCCTCAACTTCTGCAAAGCCTCCTGCGCTTCCTGCAAGCTCTCCCCGAAGTTTCCGCTCTGCGAATTCTGCATTTTGATGATGGCTTTCGTGATCTCCTCGAGGGGCTCCACGATTTTCTGCACGATCGATTCTTGCGATTTCGAGTCGGTGTGCACGGTTTTCGTGCATATCGTGATTATTGTGTTTTGCAGGGACTCCAGAGGTTCTGAGAATTTCGTGAAGTCTAAATCGGCTTCGTCGATTCCAGCGTGGATTGTTAAGATTTTATCGAAGGCTTTTCCGATCTTCTCAAGCAGCGGGATTTCCTCTTGGACGACTTTCGCGTCCAAGCAGTCCTTGAGGTGTGCTTGGAGCGAGCGCAGCGGTTCCTGGAGCTTCGCGAATTGATTCAGATTACCCTCTTTTTTGTGTTTGATGAGTAGAACGAATTTGAGCAAATCGTTGAGCGGGGCGTTGATTATTTGCACTTCCCTGATGTCCTCGATTGATTTTGTTTTCTCTAGAACGACGTGGGTTAGCTGTATGGCCTTCTGCAGATCGGAGAGTTGTTGGATTATTGAAGTTACGAATAACGGGGATTCTATTTGGAGTTCGGAGCTGGATTCTAAAGGCAAGTTGATTCCAGTGATGGTTTCTTGAAGGACTTGGAGGGGTTGATCGATGAGATGACCCTGCGGGCTTGCGATTATCGACGTCGAGATTCCTTCGATGTTTTCAGTGATTTTCATTAAGGTTTCAATTTCCGGAATCCTCGCTTCCTGTACTGGGGATGAGAGAATGGCTCGTAGAGGTTTCTGCAGCTCTTCCAAAACAACTAAATCAGATTCAGATTCGGGTTGTTCTAAAACCCTTGCGATCACTTTGGTTAGTTGATCCAATGATTTCTTCAAATTCCTCACTGTTTCTTTTCCGACTCCCATTTTAGATTCTGTTTCTCCCGAAATTTTCGAGACTCCCATTTTTGATTCCTGTTCTTCTTTAGCAATAATTTGCTTCTCCAAAGCCTTCTCTACCGTACGCGAGATATCCTGAATTGGTTCCAAAATATCCTTAATCACCGACTCCTGATTGACGCTCGCTACGGTGACCTTGAGCTTATTCGAAACCTCCTGAAGCCGCTCGACTGATTCCATCGAGTTCTCGATGTAATCGTTCAGGGTTTTCATTGAGGAATTCGCGATTTCCAAAATGTGCAAATCGTCCGGAGTAAGCTTCTCGTTCTTCCCAACCAGGATGTTATCAGCGATGAATTGTAGTGAAGTCAAAGGTCGGGGCATCTCCGTTCCCATCAACTTCCTCGCCTTATTCTCATCCTTAACATCAATCATCGCAACGATCTCCTGCAAATTCTGCACGACATCCTGCATAATCCTCAATTCACCGGCGAGGGGTTTCACCACCACTACCTGCTGCTTCTCGATGAACTTAAGCGCGTCGACGATGAATGTTTTAACTTCTTTGCAAACGCCGAATATTTTCGACCCCTCGGGAATTGCTTCGATGTTAGCGCGAGTTTCCGCTACGCTCTTGAATAATCCAAGAGACTTTTCGGCTTCGATGTTTTCATAAGCAACAGCTTTCGTCGTTTCCAAGTATTTATTGAATTCGTCCAGAAGGGTTTCCTCGAGTTTCAATGTCTCTGAATCTTCGTGTGAGATTAATTTAAGGCCTGAGATGTTTTCTTCTATGGTTTTAATTTCGCTGATTAATCCGGTTAGTATTGGGCGTTTCTCTTCCGAAATTTCAAGAGGGTTGATTTCAGTTAAGGTTTTTTGTACGCCAGAAACTTTTTCTTTCAACGTGCTTAACGAGGTTTGATCCTCAACCCCGATGTACTCGATTAAGTTAACTGTGTTCTTAACGGTTTCCTCCAGAGGTTCCAAAATGTTTTTAACAGGGGAATTCGGGGCCACCGCAACAACGGCTAACCTCAGCTCCTCTATGGTAGCTTTAACCAACGGAATATCCTCAGTGGTTGCGGTTGAGTGGGTCACGCAAGCGCTGAGCGATTCCAAAACTTTCTCCGCCATACCGAAAGCGCTCTGCTCCAAAGGCGCCAAATCCTCGACGTTGACACACTGTTTCCCAATCGATTCCTCCAAAACGCTGATCGACTTTTGCAAATCGACCAGCGCCGCCTTTTTCTCCGCCGGAATTTCCTGCTCGGCGAAAACCGCGACGCTCTCCTGCAAGCCCTTCAACGACTTAACCACAGGCGCTTCCTGGACTCTCGCAAACACCCTCTGCACAACCCTCGCGGTTTCAACAACAGGGCTCAGCACCTCCAAGACCTCGGAATGGCTCTCCAGACAACCCAGCGCGTTCTCCAGCTCGGACAAACTCTGCTTCAGCTCGACCGTGTTGGCCTGATTCGCGGCGGAGTTTTCAATTTCGAGAACAGCGATTTTAGAAAGCTCGATCGCGTTGTGGTCTTGGATCGTCAGTTTGTCTAGGGTTAGTTGTTTGGTCGAGTCAATCGCGTTCTGGATGTTGTCCAAAATTGCCCGCTGCGGGCCTTCCAAATCCATCGTCTGCATTTGCGTTACGATCGCTTGAACGCCCTTGATAATCGGGTTGATTAATTCTTTCTCTTGTTCACCTTCTAAATAATACAAAACCTCCCTTTTATCCTTCACGGAATCCCGCGGGGGAATTTCAGAAGTTTCCTGCGCTTGTAATTCTTTATTTTGTGCTTCCGAGGTTCCAGGAAGGATTTGTTGGGGCGTTTTGGGGGTCGGCATCACGTCAGACTTGGAAATGTCTTCTTGTTGTGTTTTTGGAATTGCTTCCTCGGACATTTTGGTAGGCTGGATATCTTGAGAGGTTCGAATTTCTTCGGATTCTTTAATTTCTGCAGCTTGATCGACTCGAGTAACTTTTTGATCTGAAGCTTCGGCGACTCCAACAATTTTTTGAGTGGCAGTTTCATCAACTCCAACAACTTTCTCAGCTGAAGTTTTATCAATTCCAACAACTTTCCCAGCTGAAGCTTTTTCAACTCCTATAGATTTTTGAACTGAAGCTTCATCAACCCCAACCATTTTTTGGGTTGGAGCTTCAACAACTCCAACATCTTTTTGAGCAGGAGTTTCATCAACTCCAACAACCTTTAAACCAGCAGTTTCATCAACAGCAACAACTTTTTGAACTGCTGCTCCATCAACTCCAGTAATTCCACCCTTTTCAGTTGCTTCAATCCCCGGTAATTTCTCCCCTTTCTGAGCCCCAACCACACCGATTTCCCCTTTCATAGCAGCCTGCAAATCACATTCAGCAGGTTGGAGTACTTTAATGACGATTTTGCAAATTTTCTTAATCGAAGGCGTGATGTTCCTCAAGGGTGATTCACGTAAATTCGCCCCGGCATTTACGACTACCTCAGTTTTAGCCTCGACCTCCTTAACGGCCTCAACCTGGGCGTTTCCAACAATTCCTTCTAAATTTTGCGCGAACACCTCTAAATCCTTGATGTAGTTCGCCTCATCGCTGCTCAAGTAATTCTCCTCGGGATTCTTCAGCAAATCCTCCATGCCCTCCTTCATGGCACTCAGATAATTATTAATACTGGCTTTTGCTAATTCAATATCTTTGGTTGTTTCGAAATCGGCGCAGATTTCATCGGTGGGTTTCGTGAAATTGCTTTCGACGATGTTGGCTTTGGTCGCTTCGATTTTGCCCTCGCCCAGCTGCGAAGTGAGCATCGGGGTGGCTAAGATGATGGCCTCGAGAGATTCAGCGAGGGGATTCACCAAAGACTCCTCGTCGACTCTTTGGATTAGACTCCTGAGGTTCTCCGCTAAGTCCACGACGTTTTCACGCTCGATCGACTCGCGTTTTGTTTCAATCGTCGATTTATCGGCAACGAAGGTGTTCAGTAAGTACAAGAATTCCCCGGCGTTTTCAATTAATCTCCGGTCTTGGCTTTCTAAGACTGAGTCCATTAAATCGTTTGCCGACATTTGTACAGCGTATAAAGAGCGTTGGAGCTTGATAATCTGCGATTTGTCAACTGAAGCGTATTTAATGGAAGCGATGTTTTTGACGACCTCCTGTGCGGAATTAGAGAGTTTCAAAATTGTCTTCATTTTATCAACCTTCAATCGATCCTCAATTGCGATTACGTCGCTTACAAATCCTTCTGAAAGGATTGTAACCGCCTTTAAGGGTCTTAATAAATTCGTCGTTTTTACGGCGCGCAAATTCTCGCGGAGTTTCTCTAAATCATTCTTGATTTCTTTAGTGCGGACCAGCGATTCGGGCTCGACGACCATTGCGGTTAAATCCTCCATGTTTTTACTCAAACCAACAATGATTTTCCTTTCTTCGGGGGAGCAGAGCTTCAAACGCTCATCGCTTAAAATAGAAATGAATTCCTCTAGAGGTTCAATCGTTTCTTTTAGCTTCATTATCGGAGCAGATTTCGGATCGGAATCCTCAGGTTTGTAATTATCGACGACTTCCTTAAGCAGCCGCATCGGTTCAACGATATCCTCGGCCTTGAGCTCGTCTTTTTTGAAAATCTCCACAACGGCCTTCTTGACCTCCTTCAAAGGAGCATTAATCGGGGTGTTCGTTTTGAGCACCTCATCAATTTTCTTGACGATCACCGAAGTTTCTTCAGCCACTTCACGCTTGCTCGAAGCCGTTGCTTTTTCACTCAAATCAGAAATTCCTGTTAAAGCCTCGGATATTTTCAGCAAGACAGGCGCTTCTTGGATTTTCTTAATCTCGCCCTGCATTTCCGTTAAAGCCCCGGACAACTTCAAAACCTCCTTCTTTTTCGTTGGGGTCGTTTCCATTGCAGAAAGTTGCGTTTCCAGTTTTTTGATCGACTCCAGAGTTTCCTTGGATTCGATTAGTTTCGGCTCGAAGATGTTCTTCAAAGCCCTCGAAACGGTTTCCAGAGTAATTTTAGTAGGGCCTTCAACTTCAACTCCTTTGATCTTCTTCAAGACTTCGGAAGCTTCATACGAGACTTCATCGACGGTTTCGGAAATATTTTGAGTGTCGGTTTGAGTTGCGATTTTCACGCTCATACTGGCGACTTCCTTAAAAGCCTCCGTTAAGGTTTCCAAAGCAGGTGCGTCTTTCACTTTAACAACTTCCCCTTGCATGGCCGTTAAAGCCTTCGTTAGATCCACTATATCCAATCGCTTCCCTTCTAACGCGCTTCCTTTTTCAAGAGTCTTCAATTCGCCTCTTAATTTCTGCAAAGACTCGATTGTCCGCTTGCTTTCAATCAGTTTCGGCTCAAATATTCCCGCTAAAGCTTTCTCCAAATCCTCTTGTTTAATTTCTGCCTGCTTCAAAGCGGCTTCAACTGTTTTAAGCACGCCTGCTGCTTCATAAGAAGCCTCCTCTTGAGTGTAATCAGTGCTCTTCTCGGTTAACACCACGAGTCCATCAACGGCTTTCGACAAACCCTCCAAAGCCGTAGCGTCTTCCACTCGAGCAATCTCGCTTTCCAATGGAACTAAAGCCGAGGCCAATTTTTTTATCTCCAATTTTTTAGACTGCAAATTCGGTTGTTTTTCCAAGGTAGCCAATTGCTTCTCCAATTTCCTCACCGATTCAATCGCTTCCGTTTTACTCACTTCAGCCCGCTCTAATTCTTCCACCTTGATCATTTCGGCGACTTCTGGGATTTCCCTGATGCACACGCCCAACTCCTCGAGGGGGTTCGCCAGGGACTTGATTTCGGCGATGTCTTCCTGGGTGATTACCACGCTTTCCTTTTGCGCGAAAAGGGTCGTCGATCGCTTTATGTCCTCCAGGGTTTTCATCACTTCGTGCGCTTTTTCGATTAGTTTCAACGGCGGTTCGTCGATTATGGCCGTTTCTTTGATTTCGGAAATTGCTTGACTTCCTGGAACTAATTCGGGCGTTGTTGATTCAGCCAATTTAGGTGCTACAGTTTCTACCACCTTGGCCGTTGCAGCAGCTCCAATCACTTTCGACATTGGATCAACTATTGCAGCTCCAACTTCTGTTGCCTGAATTACTTGAGGCGTTGAACCAATTTCCACAACTCCTCTGGTTGTGGAATCAACCGTTGTAGATGCAACTTCTCTGGTTTTCAAATCTTCACTTTGTAGATTTGTTGATTCCTTATTTAAGTCCTGCAAAGTTTCCTGTAAAGCATTCTGAAGATCGTCGATTGTTTGAATGAAAGCCTTCGCCGCGGATTGCGTCGTTTGAACCGAAGCCTTCTGTTCCGCCATCAGAGGCATCTGCCGCAAGTTCGCGATGCACTTCTCCAGCTCGCCCAATTTCTTCACCCTCTTCTGCGCCTCGAAGGTCTCATCAGTTAGCACCAAGATATTCTCCTTGACTTCCCTGGCGCGCTCCCTCAGAACGGCAAACGGCTGAGAAATATTCGGGTCGTTTTGCAATTCCTCATCCAGATTGATGCAGTCTTCCAGGATGCTCAAACACGCGATCACGTCATCCAGGACATCGGAAGGTTTAGAAGTGGGGATTTCGGAAATTTGGTTGTTCAGCATCCCGATTGGTTGCGCGAGATTTTCGACAGCGAGCACCGCGGATTCTGATTTGATTTCGGAAATTTTGTTGAGAGTGTTAGCGAAGTCCTTCTGGAAACTAGCGAGCTGCCGCAGGGCTTCCAGCAGCGTCGTATTCTTCAAAGCCCGCTGTGCTTGCTCTATATTAAAGAGGAGGTCTTGTATTGACCTTGAGACGTCCTCTAAAACGAGCTGCCCCACATGATCCAAAACGTCTTTAACAACTTCTTCGCGTTTTTGCTCGTCCTTTTCGGCTTCAAGAATTTCAGTTGATTTACCCAATTTCGATAAATTATTGATTACTTCCTCTAAAGGCGTTTCGAAAATCGATAAATTCGCAACTGCCCCTTCAGCGGTTTTGGTTTTCTCTAAGACCCTCTTTAATTCCTCAACGGGTGGCGTGATTTGATCCAAAATCGCGTAATGCAGCTCTTGATGTAAAGTATTCGGGGGTTTAAAAGCGATTACTTTAGTTTCGATTTCGTTTATTTCAGCAATTAATTTCTGAATAGGTTCTTCTAATTTCAAATAAAATTCCTCTTTGTTGAAATCCCCTTGCTTTCCGGTTGTTAAAATCTCCTGTAATTCAAAAGCCGGTTGCGCGAACTTCAACAGCACATCGATGTCTTTCTTGAGGCTCAGGCGTTCCGGCGTAGAAGGCTGTTGCAAGGCTTTCTTTGTTTCAATAATAAACTCCGCTTTATCTAAACCATTTTGCAATTCCTGGAGCGTGATTAAAACCTCCTGAATTATCTTCGAGGGAGTTTGCCGGCCTGGATGCTTCACCGGAATCATCTCCTTCTCCAGCAAGCTCACATCCTCAATCAACTTAAGCCCGCAGCGCAATTTCTGATTAACAGTATTGAGAATGTTGAAGCAAGTCCTTTGAATAAGCGTGTGTTCCTTCCCCTGGACTTCAATACACTTCTCCGCTACGGAAAGACTCTTTTGCAGATCGAAAATCGGTGGCGCTATCATTTCCGCAATCGGCACTTCGCTTGCGTCCTCCTGCTGTTCCAAACTCAGCAAAAACATCTGGATGTCTTTAATCGGCTGCGCGATGCTGTTGAGCATCTCAAGACTCTTATTCGCCGCGGCTGAAGTTGTCTTCAAAGAGGACTGTATCAACAAATCCTCCTCGACCTTCAACAACCCCCCTTGTATTTCAAAAATATTCTCCTTCAACTTCTGACAAATCACCCTCTCCGTTTCCTTCAACTCCTTTATTTTCGCCTTCTGCTCCTCAGGATCGATTACGAGCCCATCCCCTTCCTCCCCCTGGATATCCCTGAAGTAATCCCCCATTTCAACGCTCTGGAACTTCTTCTTCGATTCGTCCGAGCTGGAACTGGTTCTGCTGGAGCGCCTCCTGCGGGGCTTCCGTTTCGTCTCCTCGATTTTGTTAACCCGCAAATCTGAACCGATTTCGTGCGTCGTCACCGGCGTCAAAGAGGCCTCCCTCAATAAATCCCTTCCATCTCCCGGTAAACTCGCCGTTTCCCCCGCGGCCATATCCAAAATCTTATTACTCTCCATCGCCGACTCAAAATCGTTCGACTCACTCTCCAACTCCATTCCAGTCGCGACACTCTCCTCGCCCTCGCCGTTATCCGAATTATTCTTCGTGAGGCTGTAATAAGTGCTTTTCGGGGAATCGTTCTTCTTCCTTGGCGGGCGTTTCGGCTGGTCGCCATTCGCATCCGGCGAGAAAGCCCTTTCATCGCTGATCGAGAATATTTCATCCACATCCGCTTCCGTACGTAGATCCTCCTCCTCAGCCGAAGCGAAGAAATCCTCGGAAACGTCCACGACGACAGCTTCCATTAACAAATTTCCGGACGCCGAGGTCTCCTTGATGAAACGCATCGGCGGAAGCTCGACTATGTTTTGCTCTAGAACGACAGTAAGTTACAGTTTGCTTAAACTTAAGATTACGTAGCAATTATTGTTAAAGTTAAATCTAGGTAATAACAGTGACTTGTAGTAATCTTAAAATGAAGATTAGACAACGGCAATGATCATAGAGTGAACATTAGGTAATAAGAATAAGTTGGAGCGTTAAAATCAAATGAATTGCTCTCAATATATTTAATTGTTTCTATACATTTCGGACACATTATGTATAAAAAAAACTCACCAGTAATATGTTCGGAAAGTTGATCGGCGTACATCTCAACAATCTGTATGGCTTCCTCTTCGGTAATATCCGGCGTTTCATACAATGAAACGGACACTTCTTTTCCATCGAAGGAGAAGGAGATTTCCCCGTGGTCGTTCATCGTGAGCGAGATATCTCCCTGAGGAGTATCGTACATTTGGGAAGTCCTTTCCTCGTGAATGGTCGACAGGGAAGGAATCCTCGCCAATTCCGGCCGTTGTTCTTTCGCCTTGCTTTGTTCCTCGAAACCTAGGAGGGAGGCCGAGGATGCGACGGTGCCCATGCAATTCCTCGCTTCGCACGTGTAAGTACCCAAACAGCAGGTACCATCCTAAAAAATATATTTTATAAAAATACGTTTTCTGTCAAATAATGGTTATTTCTGTCATTTATCTGTCAAAACTTGACAGATTATAGCTTTTTCTGTCGTTTATCTGTCAAATTCTCACAGTTTCTGTCGTTTATCTCTCAAAATTTGTCAGTCTATAACTATTTCTGTTACTTACCTGTCAAAATATCAAAATTTCTGTCGTTAATCAGTCAGATTTTGACAGTTTATGATTATTTCTCTCATTTATCTATCAAATTATGACAGTTTATGGTTATTTCTGTCATTTATCTTTCAAATTTTGACACTTTATAGCTATTTCTGTCATTTATCTGTCAAATTATGACAGTTTCTGTCGTTTATCTGTCAAATTCTGACAGTTTCTGTCATTTATCTGTCAAGTTTTGACAGTTTATGGCTATTTCTTTTGTTTATCTGTCAAATTCTGACAATTTATGCTTATTTCTGTCGTTTATCTTTCAAATTGTGACACTTTATTGCTATTTCTTTTGTTTATCTTTCAAATTATGACAGTTTCTATCGTTTATCTGTCAAATTCTGACAGTTGCTGCCATTTATCTGTCAGATTTTGTCAGTTTATGGCTATTTCTTTTGTTTATCTGTCAAATTCTGACAGATTATAGTTATTTCTGTCGTTTATCTGTCAAAATTTAACAGTTTATAACTATTTCTGTTATTTATCTGTCACATTCTGAAAGTTTCTGTCGTTTATCTGTCAGATTTTGACAGATTATTATCATTTCTGTCATTTATCTATGAAATTCTACCAGTTTATGGTTACTACTGTCATTTATCTGTCAAAACTTGACAGTTTATGGCTATTTATTTTGTTTATCTGTCAAATTCTGACATTTTTTGGTTATTTCTGTTGTTTATATTTCAAATTTTGACACATTATAGCTATTTCTGTCATTTATCTGTCAAATTATGACAGTTTCTGTCGTTTAATTGTCTAAAATTGACAGTTTATAGCTATTTTTGTTATCTATCTGTCAAATTCTGACAGTTTCTATTGTTTATCTGTCAGATTTTGACAGTTTATTATCATTTCTGTCATTTATCTAACAAATTCTGACAGTTTATGATTATTTCTGTCATTTATCTGTCAAAATTTGACAGTCTACAACTATTTCTGTTACTTACATGTCAAAATATCAAATTTTCTGTCGTAAATCTGTCAGATTTTGATAGTTTATGATTATTTCTCTCATTTATCTATAAAATTATGACAGTTTATGGCTATTTCTTTTGTTTATCTGTCAAATTCTGACAATTTATGATTGTTTCTGTCATTTATCTGTCAAATTCTAACAGTTTCTGCCATTTATCTGTTAGATTTTGACAGTTTATGGTTATTTCTGTCGTTTATCTGTCAAAATTTGACACTTTATAGCTATTTCTATCATTTATCTGTCAAATTATGACAGTTTCTGTCGTTTAATTGTCAAAATTTGACATTTATAGCTATTTCTGTTATTTATCTGTCAAAATTTGACAGTTTCTGTCGTTTATCTGTCAGATTTTGACAGTTTATTATCATTTCTGTCATTTATTTATCAAATTCTAAGAGTTTATGATTATTTCTGTCATTTATACGTCAAAATTTGAGAGTATATGGCTATTTCTGTTATTTATCTGTCAAATTCTGACAGTTTGTTGCCATTTCTATCTGTGTTTTTTTGATTATTTCTGTTCATTTGTCAATTTTGGGCAGCTACTTTAATGACTATTTTCATAACCACATCTTATTCCTATTCTATTTCATTATAATTAATCATTATAACTAAACGACTATAAAAGAGGTAATTCTTTATAAAATTTTGTGTAAATTTAGTTTTTGAAAATGCTAATTTTTCGTAATTCAAATCCGATCTCAAGACAAAAAAAACTCACTTCGCCTGATGTAATCCTGTGAATATCTCCGGGTTTCAGTTCAACGCCATCTTTGTACCACTTGAGAACCGGTTGCGGAACGCCGATGACCTTGCACTCGAGATTGACGGCGCCCTCTTCGGATAGAACGGCCCGGAGGCATTCCAGGAACCTGGGTTTCTTGAAGTGCTTGGGAATCACCAGCCGGAGGAAGGAAGAGGTGATGGAATGCCCGAACTCGTTGGTCGCCACGCACTTCCACTCGGCCTGATCCATGAACTCCAATCGGGTCACGTCTAAATGGCAATAGCCGGATACTTCCGTTTTCATGAAGTACCGTTCCGGTTCGACGTCGATCGGCGTGTCGTCTCTGTACCAGGATAGTGTCGGTTGGGGGTTTGTGTTTACTAAAAAATAGAAATAAATAGAAAAGTGTAAAGAAAAAAAGTACTTACGTAAGTCAAAAGTCACAGAGCTAAATGTGGAAATAATTTATTAATTATGTTTATTTAATTTAAAAATAAAAATGTTAACTCCTTAGTAATAATAATAACACATATTCTACACTTTGATTGCAGTTTCTTTATATTTAAATATAAATATATATATATTTTGTATACATTTTTTGCGACAAGAGCCAGAATTATTTATTTTTTTATTAAATTCATAAAATCTGTAAAATGTGAAAAGTAATCACATTGAACATAAAATTATAATAATACGCTACCATAGACAGTGATAAACAGAAGTATTTAGTGCTCCCATTTTTTTTTTTTTTTTTTCGGCAAATTCAGATTTCCATTCCCAAACATGAAATAATAATAACACAATTCCACAAGTTCTCTGAGCTGTTGTAATAATACGAAGAAATGAACTGAGCTGTTTCTATTTTTTTTTTAATCGCAAATTAAGTCATAATTTAATTTAGATTATATCATAGATATTGAAAATGAAAGCTTATAATACAGCAAAACACACACAAAATTATTATAAATCTCAGTATAAAGTCAAAATTAAAATATTTTCCACTTAAGAATACTTCACATTGTGAAGTAAAGTGAATACAACCGTCTACATTTTTTTCACATTCTGTGAATATTTTTTTATTACAAAAATAAAATTGCTTAGATTGTGATGTTAAAAATAAAGTACAAGTTAAACTCAATTTTTCCCTTACAGAATAGCCCACGATTATCACTTAAAAACAAAAACAGATTTTCCCTACCTTGAACCGTAAACCTGAACTGTTCATTAATCCTCCCTTCGCAGCTCTTCAAACCCTGCAAAAATTTCGGCGCTTGACTCTTCAATATAAGCTGCTGGCGTTCTTCGTCATTCAGCTGATTCTTAATATCCTCGACTGTCAGTTCCGCAGAACTGGTCGCCTCGCCCATGCAGTTCTTCGCGATGCAGCAGTACGACCCCAGGGAATTCGTGCCGGTCAGCTGGTAAACGTCGCCGGGCTTCAATTCTTGTCCGTCTTTGAACCACTTAAGGAGCGGCGTGGGGGATCCCACGACTTTGCACTCGAAGGAGACGAGACCTTCCTCGGTGAGGACGGCTTTCAGGCTCTCCATGAAGCGCGGCTTTCTGAAATGCTTCGGAACTGAAACGTTTGTTGAATTAATAATCGGATCATAATAAATGAAAGATGACGCAAGCGCCATTTTTCGCTAGAAGCCAAATAGCTTAGTTTGAGCTGGGTGTATCAAACTTAACTACTTGATTCATCCTGCTCAGTGAGCCATGTAGTTCAGTTTGATATACCCAGCTCTTTTTGAGCCATGAGCCATTTTGATTCGCTGTACCCAAGGTTGATTTTTTTACATTTTATATTTCTCCTGTAGCTATTTAATAATGCTACTTGATGTATTTAGTGTTTACTTTATTCGAAGCGAAAAAAGTACTACTTACTTGACATGTTGACTTGACACGTGGCGAAAGAACTAACGCCCCCGCTACTCGTGGCCACGCATTTCCACTCGCCGGAATCGCAGGCTTCCGTCGGTTTGACTTCCAGCATGTAACCCCCCAGGCCGTCGGCCATCTGGCGGTACCTGGAACCGGCCACTTCATCGTCGATCTTTCCTTCGGAGTTGTACCAGGCTATTTGTTTCGGCCAGGGTGGTACCGCCACTATTTCAACACAAAAACAAAGTTTCAATAAAGTATATTTGATCAGATGGGGGTAAAATTATTGAAGGGAAAAAGGACAACCATTTTTGTTTAAATCATTTAAATTGTGTTTAATTTTCGACGTAATCTTCAATAAAGTTGGGAAACCACTGAATATCGAACGTATTGATTAAATCTATGCTAGTAAATAAATAAAACAATAAATTACCATTGCAGGATAAGTTGAGCGCGTCCCCAATTTTAATGATTTCGTCCGTTAAATGTTTCGAAAAAATCGGAGGTGGTCCGCTCGGTGCACTGAAAAATTAAATTAAAAAAAAAAAACTTACATCGCTGTAATTTATTTTTAAAATATAATAATCGAGATTTCGTTTTTATAACATTTTAATACAAAGATAAAAACTAATGATGAGTAACTATGAAATTTTAAAACTACAAACCTATTACCATTTAAAATAACATTGCGGAAACTTTTGGAAAGTTAATCTACAATAATCTAATAATACAAATTAACACGAAGATATTTGAGTTTAAAAATGAGTTTCTTAATATTTTTTTATTGCTGGTCGGAACGAGTGAAATTACACGAATGATTCATCGACCCGATGTGCATCTGATGGGTGCGTTATCACCCCTTCACCTCCTCAACAACTAGGAAAAAAAAAACATTGGGAAAAGAAGAGGTGATGGGGTACTTACTACGAAAACTAAATTTCGCGATTTCATTTTGTAAATATTGTAAATTATTTTAAATTTCAGTAATTTCAAATGCTTACTAGATTACTCGAAAGGATTTGATACAGTTAAATTCTATTAACGATCCAAGAACACAATGGATTTGAACATTCTGCGAGATCACAAATACATATCTTTATAATAGGAAATGGTGCATTTGAAGCCCGTCGAGCAATGATTAAATTTAACACGAAATAATCTACCCGTGGAATTACTAAACATAAGTAATTCCACGGGTAGATTATTTCGTGTTAAATTTAATCACTTCTCGACGGGCTTCAAACGCACCTCACTAAAAAATCAGACATTTCTCTCCCTATATTATTTTGTAATTTATTTATATATATTTTTAAATTCTGTATTATTTACCTGTCAGTTGGTTTCAGGGAACTTTCCCGGGATCCTTTGCCAGCGACGTGCACTTTCGAGCTGGAGTACGCCTTGCCCATGCAATTGACCGCCTCGCAAGTGTACGTGCCCAGAGAGGTGGCGTCGTCCGGGTCGGCGGTGAGGGCGAACACGTCCCCGGCCCTGATCTCGTGGCCATCTTTGAACCAACGCAGGAGTGGCGTCGGGACGCCGACCACCTTGCACTCCAGCGACACGGTGCCCTGTTCGGTGAGGAGAGCCCGCAGCTCTTCCAGGAACTCGGGCGCCTTGTACGTTTTTGGAACTGCCACGAAAACAAACAATGAGAGTACAAAATATTATGAAAATATACAACCTATTAAGAATTAGACTACAATTTTGAAACTTCGATAAAATAATGCTTTATTAAAAATCAACTAAGAAACGATGAAAGTTTAGTTGAAAAAAAAACAATTCCTGAGAATCTGGATGAACTTCGACACCATCTAGAGATTGCATTAAACGAGGCACCCCAGGAGGACATCTACCACTTAATAGAGAGCATTGGTAGAAGAGTTAATGCATGCATTACTAAGTGTCAGAGCTTTTTCTTTGAAAATTTTAATAAACTAAAAATATGTAAATCACTCGAATCCCATATTAATTTTACTTATGGTGAATGCGCCGGGAAAATCTGTAATTTTGTTGTAATTTAACTCTCAGAAATAAGAGAAAGAAGATGTTTTGTTTAAAAAATATTGTTTTTTTTGTTATTATCATTAAAACACGATCCTATATTTTATGTATTTTTGATTTCACCATTGTATATTTGGGGGATAAATATGTTCAACTATTTTGCTAATTTAACCGACTCTCTAGTTCAAGTAATAAATATCGAAGTTAGTAATGATGTGCACATAATTTACAACAAATTTTATGTATTTTAAGCTAATAAAGAATTATTTTATCTTGGTGCTATTACACTCCACACATACCTAAGACGTTGAGATGGCACGAGCTATGAACCGTTCCGGTGTAGTTGGTAGCGGTGCAGGTCCACGTGCCACTGTCTTTGGCGACGACGGGCGCGACGTCAATGCAATGGAAACCGCCCTCGTTTACGAACCTATACCTCTCCCCTTCGCGCACCAGGACGTCATCGTGGTACCACTCAATCTAACAAACCAACAATATACGCTTTTTTAACAAATATCTCGCATTTAAAAAAAAAACAGTTTTGAATATTTTAGTCTAATTATTAATAGAATGTAATATCGTTTCTGCGCATATCGATATTTGATTGTTTGGTTTTTTTTTTGGGAGGGGTGGTTGTGGAAGGGGAAATCCATTTAAGGACATAGTGCCGGATTCCTCTCGGACAAAATCCTAAATACCGGCTAAGAAAACCCTCCCACTTTCCGGCTTCGACTTCTGGGGTCATTCACCAGTCACATTTTATACGTTACAATGTAATTGAATAATAAATAAATAAACAAACACTCGGACATAATAATACATATGGGCAGAAAGACCGATGGTCGATAGCCGTTTTCTAAGGATAACATATTATAAGAATTATATTGTTAATTTATTGTATATAAAATTATCTGCAGAAATAAAGATGTTATATATATATAATACATATGTTAACAATTAATTAGACATATGTATTGTTGTGATTGTTATTTGTCAGCTCATTGTGTATGTCAAAATCGTGCCAAAGACAACTGTTCACTTCTAAATATTTTTTTGCAATTTCCTCACACACATTTCAATTTTTTTTTTCTTTTCCTACTGCTATTGTAGTTTCACCTTGAATAGATATTAATTAGTCAAATATACAGGGTGTATATAAAGTCCCGGAAAATGTCAAATATCTCGATAAATACGCATCCAATCGAAAAACAACAAGTTACGTTTCAATATTTTTGAAAAATCTGTCGAATCACAAGAAACTTACAACTTCACCCTTACTTCTTGTGGTAAAACGAAGAGCAAATTTAATATTTCGAAATTTTATTGCGGATTCTGGTTTACAATATTTAATACAATAAAATATTAACTCACTATAAGAAAATATAGGACAAAAAATCACCTCACATTGAGAAGTAGAGAGGCACATATATCGATGTTATATATATACAGGGTGTAACACAAGGTAGTGGACAGCCGATATCTCGAAAACGGTTAGTAGTACGAAAATGAAATTTGGTGGCTTTAAATGGTTGGAAATGATGCCTTTTTCTGAATATATAGATTTCATTTCCGTCTCTCTATTTCTGTGAAAATGATATCAACTTCAGAATTTCAAATGGGACACCCTGTATATTTATAGATTTTTGGAAAAGTGATTGAAAGAAAAATACAGCAATACCATATTATTAGGGAGTTTTATTGTAAAATGTGCTGAAAATGACTTTCTAGGATAAGATAAGATACATAAGCAGCATGTCGACATACTCGTCATACGTAAAACTGGGAGATATTACTTACGCGTAAGCAGAATGTATTGTCAACTTAACATCACACATTTGATATGAAGCATTTTCAATTGTTTACGCTTTTTTTGTTAATCCATGACACCGCGATTATCTATTTCAATTATTATTTCAATAATATTCCCTCATTTTACAATAAAAACTGCCTAATAATGTGGTATTGCTGTATTTGTCTTTCAATCAAATATATAAATATACAGGGTGTCTAATTTGAAATTCTAAAATTGATGTCATTTATTCGGAAATGGAGAAACAGAAATGAAATCTTTGTATAGAAAAAGGAGCATCATTTCAAACCGTTTAAAGCCATCAAATTTCATTTTCATACTACTAACCGTTTTCGAAATATCAGCTGTCCACTACCTCATGGGACACCTTGTATATATATATATATATAAGAAAATCACTTGTAATTTTTTATAAAAAAAAATAAACAGAAACATTTTCTGAACTTTATAATATGTGTAATCAACCTGGAATAAATTTTATCTCAATTATTTTATTTAAATACATTATTGGCAAATTTGTTAATTATTTTCGTTCGATAATCGAATTACGTAGGTATTTAGGTAAGACAATGGAGATAATCCGGCTCGTGACAGTAAAAGAATTGGGCGCACGGGCCGCGCTCTATTTTTACCGCGTGTGAATGGGAAAGCGCGAAAAAGCCCAATGTCTGTTACAACTCAGTCTATTATTGAAACAACTTATGTCACCGATCGAATTAGGAATTAATCCACTAAGAAAAATGAACATAAAGAAAAAAACGTTGCGTTTAAGAAATCATTTATTGTTATAGTATTACAAATACCTAACATTAATATTTTCAATAGTTTAACAATAAACAATAGAATATTGTCTAATAAACAAATTAAAGTGGTTTAATTTTAAATTAATTTATTCTCATTCATTCCGGTTAAATTAAATAACTAATCATTTTTATCCACCAGCCTAATTAAATATTTATACTCGAGTGCTTCCTTTGAAGCCAAACCACATTGGAAAGTTACAGTCAGTAACTTCCAAATGTGGCTTCGACGATTTTTTATTTGTTTAAAAACATACAACTGAGACAGTGCCAAAAAAAATCAATGTGCAGAATAACCAAGAATGCCCCGAAAGGAAACACCCACACTCAAAACAATATAAATGACACTTTTTTTAATCACGTGTTGTGTGATCAAAGCTGAAGAAAGAATACAACAGTGTTAATTATCTTGATTATACTCTTCACGTAACTCAAAACCAATCATCGATAGGATTACCAACGCTCCCCTACATAGCTTACTAATCCAAGTCTTTGCTAAGCCCCAACTCGTACATTTAAATTTCAGGATTTGTATTGACTCACCGATAATTCGGTGACGCTCTTGATCTCGACCAGGAAGCGCGTCCTGGTGCCCACTTTGGCGGAGAGGTCGTTGAGGCGGCGCAGGAAGGCCGGCGGTTGGTCCTCCTCGTTCGGATCGGCGGAGGTGACCCTGAGTTCGATGTCCCTGGAGGTGGTGCCCGTCGGGGATTTCGCGGTCACGGTGTAGATGCCCGCGTCCTCCTTCTGCACGCTCTCCAGCGCCAGCTGGGCGACGTTGCCCAGGGTCTTGGGTTTTGTCCGCGGAGTCGGTTCCGGTGGTGACGGCAGCGCTTCACCATTTTTCGTCCTGTAAATAATAATAAAACAACAAATTATAGAATCAACTTTTACTGATTTGTATCTAATGGTGGCACACACCTATCCTGCCTACCCAACAAAACAACAAATTAATTAAGGAAAATAAAAAAAAACAATCATACTTTCTTATACTAAAAATTAAACGGACATTTTAACTTCTTGTACATTATCTTGAGATAATTGAAAGATTCGTTTCTTACTTCACGTGTCTTAATATGTTAAAACATACGTTGTTAACGCGAAAATATATTTCTAGTTGCAATATAAGAATTTTATAAAATACAACGACGAACGCGATTTTTATATCTTAAGAGATTTTCGAAACGACCGAAAGGACAATAAAGCATTATATTAAATTTTGCACACTTCTATTCAGTTTGTCAAGCGAATTGATCGTGAACGACAAATTAAGTTTTCCTAGATCTCTAAATCTCCAGCATCCGAATCTTGTTATTCCTTAAATCCCGATATCTCAATTATTTTATTTAAATACATTATTGGCAAATTTATTATTTATTTTCGTTCGATAATCGAATTACGTAGGTATTTCAGTAAGACAATGGAGGTAATCCGGATCGTGACAGTAAACGAATTGGGCGCATCCTTTTCCTTCTTTTATAAAATACTGTTCCTCTCTCTTTTTGTCTACAAACCCCTCCTTTTTCTATAATCTGACCAGACACATTCTGCCCAACATTTTTTCTAAGACAGTGTTGCCTTAACCATCGTGAGAATAACGTCGGGATCTTCAATCGCTTCTGCTTTTACTTCATCGATTATTTTCTAATTTATAAATCTTTGATAATTTAATATTAGTCAGAAATTGGAATAAACATTATTTAATTCAACTTAGGGCCGTTTTACACACACAAGAATTCTCGCAGAAAGTTGTGTGAGAATTATATATAAAAGTTTTGCTATAATTATATATATAAAAATATTTTTCCTGTTTTACACAGCAAATAATTATTATGGAAATAAGCAGAGCAGATTGTTACAGTTTTTACAGTGTATTGGACACAAGCAGACGCGCCATTATGTAGTATGCTATTGCTTAACATTATTGGGAAACTGTTTTATATAATTCTTTTCTAGATTATTTTGAACATGTTCAACATATTTCTCGCGAGAATTCTCGCAAGAAATATATTATAAAAATCGCTGTAATGCACATGCGCAAACTTATAATATTTTTCTATATATAATTCTATTATGAATTTATGCGAGAATTCTTGTGTGTGTAAAACGACCCTTACTGGTATTTATAATTATAAAAATAAAAGTGGACCCAATAGTGAGCCCTGGGGCACACATGTTTTAATACATAGTTGTTTAGATTTCCGAATTTCATTAATTTTAATTTGCTGCCAATGATTTCACAGGGATTTACATTTTTTGCGCAACGAATTGAAATTTATGTACACCGAGTTTTTAAAGGCGTATCGACAAAAGTCCTCCCCTTTTGTCGATAACACTACTGACACCACCTTCGTCTTCTTGAAATTCATTAAATGGCGAAATGATATCGAATGAGTAGATGTGACTGTATAATAAGAGAAGATTTAACGAAAGTAGAAATCTTGTAACTTGAAACAATTAATTCTTTATTCGATTAGATGAAAGAAAACTTGAATTTATCAGTAATCAGTAATTTTTCTTAAAATTTTCTTCACCTTTTTGGTTTTCTTTCTTTATTACAGTTGCACTATTTAATATTTATAATTAGAGTATGCGCTCATAGGCCTTATTTATATAATTTCATGAAACGACGGCGACGACGGGTTCTAATATTAGAAAACCCGATGATTTCATATTTTTCGTATAAGTATATTAAGCAAACTAAACAAAATTACATCAAATGAAAATAATTTTAAAATAATGAATTTACTGAATTAAATAAATAATTAAAGCCACTGCAACTTCTTCACTTACGTTACGTAAATACTTTAAAAAGAACAAACACCCATTGAAACAACTACTTCTCGGGTGAATACCCCGCCAGACATTGAACTGCACAATTGACATGTGCGGTTACATCGCAAATGATTTAAATAACTGCGACGAAGTAAATAAACACTCTCAATATATCACTAAATAATCCCATTTATTTATGAATAAATAATACATTGAATGTAATATAACGTAATTTAATGAATAAATATTAAGTAAGGGCTTTCGAACATAGGTATTTTTGCCCTAAGTTAAAATATTTTTAAATTAAAATAACAAAACATTTTAAAATAATGAACAATGGGAGCTAAATTAAAATACCTTGAGGTTTAAATAAAAATGATTTGAAAATAATTAATAAATTATTTCCACGTGAGGTATCTCTCTTTCTCTTTTTCTATCTCTCTCTTTCTCTCTCTATCTCTCTCTTTCTCTCTCTCTCTCTCTCTCTTTCTAAGCGAACACCTTGTGTTTTATGCAATTGCGCTTTTAGACCTCTGTGTCGTTAACATCTTTTTTTAGAACACTGTTTACATGCATTCACAACCGTAATCTTACGCACACTTTAGTACCGCAACGAATTTCGCGCTCCGTTGTAAACACGGCCCGTGTTTCTTTCTCTAGCCCGTTGCTCGTGCTTTTGTTCGAAACTTTGGCTATCGATCAAACCGAATAATATTGATATTAGTTAGCCGTACATTCCCCGATTACTGCCAAGTGTTATACGAGACGGTTTATTTTTTTAAAAAGGGTACCGTTCCTATTTTGGCGCCTTTATAATTAATTATTACAAAACGGCATTACCAAACTTATTTTATTTATTAAATATAAGCAAATTAATTTGCCTCTAATATCCACATTATTATTACAATTATGGTCGGTTATGGATTTCTTGTATAATTAATCCACGAAATAATAAACACTTAAACATTTATTAATTCGATTTAAAGAATATAATATATATATATATATATATATATATATAAACCGACGATGTTAACAGTTAGAAGGTTGGAGTGGAAGTGATTCAAAAATATATAATGATTCTTAATGTAATTTTAATGTGACATAGAGGGGTTGGAGGGTACAACAGATACAAACAATCGATATTATCTTACTGTAAGGAGTCTAATTAAGCGATTTATTTAGATAAATTAGACCCATGGGAGTTTTTAATATTTTTTTAGATTATTTTTAATTGGAGTCAAATCTGTCGAACTAGTGGAAAATAACCCAAATTGAGGATGCCATGGAGGGGTTGGCGAGTACAACTTATATAAACAACCGATATTATCTTACTCCCCGGAGTCTAATTAAGGAATTTATAAATCTAAATTAGACCTGCAGCAATTTTTAATATTTTTTATATTTTTATTAATTGGAGTCAAATCTGTTGAATCAGTCGAAAATTATTCGAATTAAGGCTGTCGTGGTGGGGTTGGGGGTGCTAGATATACAAACAATCGACTTTATCTTACCACCCGGAATCTATTTAAGGGATTTATTAAGTTAAATTAGACCTGCATCAGTTTTTAATATTTTTTAGAATTTTTTAAATTAGGGTAAATCTGTTGAATCAGTCGAAAATTAACGGAATTGAGAGTTCCATAGAGGGGTTGGGGGTGCAACATATAGAAACAATCGACTCTATCTTACTGTCCAGAGTCTCATTAAAAAATTGATTTCGTTAAATTAGACCTACAGCAGTTATTAATATTTTTTAGATTTTTTAATTGGAGTCAAATCTTCCGAACCAGTGGAAAATAACTCAAATTGAGGGTGCCATGGAAGTGTTGAAAGGTGCAACATATACAAACAATTGACTTTATCGTACTACCCGGAGTTTAAATAAGCGACTACTTTAGTTAAATTAGACCTACTGCAATTTTTAACATTTTGTTAGATTTTTTTAAATGGAACCAAATTTGTCATCGAACTCGTCAAAAATAATCCACATTGAGGATGCCATGGAGGGGTTGAAGGATGCTTCAGATACAAACAATCGACTTTATCTTTTTTCCCGGAGACTAATTGATGTAGTTAAATTACACCTGGAGTATTTTTTAATATTTATAGATTTTTTAATTAGAGTCATTTTTGTTGGACCAGTCAAAAATAACCCACATTGAGGGTGTTTTAAGGAGTTAGAGGGTGTGTTACATACAAACATTTAAGATTTTTTTATTGCCCGGAAACTTGTTGAACAATCTATGTAGTTAAATTAGTTATACAGGAAATATATTATTTTTTATTTTTTTTTTTAAATTAAAATCAAATCTGTCGGCCCAAGTCGAAAATAACCCAAATTTAGGATGCCATTGAAGTTTAATTAATTTCTCACTTAACCCGTGGTGAAACATTTTTGAATTAATTCAGGATGATTTAATTGAAATTAAAACACATTCCTCCCTGAAGATGACCAATGGTCGAAACTAGTCGGAGAAAATATAAATAAGTGAAACAAACCAAGTGTTTTAATTTCAATTAAATCATCCTGAATTGATGCCATTGAAGTTTTGGAAGGTGCATAAAGTACAAACAAACATAATATTGATGCCTGAATTTTAAGCAATTGACGCAGTTAAATTAGCTTTGTAGCATTTTTTTTAATTAGTCAAATCTATCGATTAAATAAAATAATCCAAATTGAGGGCGCCGTGGAAGAGTTGGAGGGTGCGTTACCCACAAACAATTGATATTATCTCATTACTTGGAGTCTAGTTGAGCAATCGGTGTAGTTAAATTAGCTCTTCAGCAAATTGTAACTTTTTTTTATTTTTTTATTTTTTAGTTCAAGTCAAATATAACGACTCTGTTGAAAATAAACCAGATTGGGTGACCGTAAATGGGTTGGAGGGTACATAAGATACAAACAATCAACATTATCTTAATTACAAGTATCTAGTTAAGCAATTTGTGTGGTTAAATTAGCTCTGCAGCATTTTGCATTTTTTTAAGATTTTTATTTTTAAATTACAGTCAAATCTATTAACCCAGTCTAAAGTAACACAAATTAAGAGTGCCATGGAAGGGTTGAAGGGTGCAGCAGGATCAAAAAATTAACATATCCTTGCGACGTGAAGTCTAGTTACGCAATTGGCGTAGTTGAATTAGATCTACAGAAACTTGTAATTTTTTTATAATTTTTTTAATTAAAGTCAGATCTATTCACCTCGTCGAAAATAACAAAAATTGAGAGTGTCATCGAAGGGTTGAAGGGTACGTTACGTACAAATAATTGAGATTGTCTTACTGCCCTTAGTCTAGTTTAGCAATCGGTGCAGTTAAATTAGCTCTGCAGCATTTTGTATTTTTTTAAGATTTTTTTTTAATTACAGCCTGTTAACCTAGTCGAAAATAACACAAATTAAGAGGGCCATGGAAGGGTTAAATGGTGTACCAGGTTCAAAAAATCACGTAACTGCTTGAAGTCTAGTTGCGCAATTTGTGTTAAATTAATTCTACAGAAATCTGTACAATTTCAAGATTTTTTTTTAATTAGAATCAATTCAGTTCACCTCGTCTAAAATAACACAAATTGAAAGTGCCATGGAAGTGTTGGAGGGTACGTTACGTAAAAACAATTGAGATTATCTTACTACCCGGAGTCTAGTTAAGCAATCGGTGTAATTAAATTGTAAGTAATTTCTTGTTTTTTTTTTTAATAAATAATTAAATCTATCGACTTAGTCGAAACTAATACAAATTGAGAGTGCCGTGGAGGGGTTGCAGGGCGCAGCAGGTACAAACAATCGATGCTGTTTGGTGTCTAATTAAGTAATTTGGGTTGTTAAAATAACTCTGCAACAATTTTGTTAAATTTTTTTAAAGATTTTTTAATTAGAGTCAAATCTGTCGATCTAATCGAATAAAAAAATACAAAAATAATAAAAAATGTTACAGGTTTTATTTAACTAGACCGATTTCTTCAATAGACTTCAGAATGTAAGATTAGTTTGTATCTGGTGCACCCTGTAATTGTTCTACGGTTACTCTTGTAGAAGGATTACAGGGTGCACCAGGTACGGTTACTCTTGTAGAAGGATTACAGAGTGCATCAGATACAAACTAATCTTACATTCTGAAGTCTATTTAAGAAATCGGTGTAGTTAAATAAACCCTGTAATACTTTTTATTTTAGATTCTTTTACAGAAAACAAACCTATCGATTAAATCGTTGCTTAATTCATAATGTAGTTAATTGAGTTACGTGAAGGTTTATATCACTTAATTGGAAACATACTGAAGAAAGGAATATAACTGTGTTTTCAATTAATTTCTGAATTCATGTTTCATTCAGGTCATATACCAACACTTTTAATTCACGCACTTTTCGAAATTGTAGCGCGCTCACTGGTTTGAATTTAAAAAAAAAAATACTAAAAACTAATGTTGGGCAAAATCGAAATACCAATTTTAAAGTGAGTCGTACTGTCGGACCTATAAGAAAAATCAAATCTAATCTAGTATTTTATTTGGTACCACGAACTACGTGTATATTTCTAAATAAAGTGCACTAACAACCTTTTGGAACCACCAAACAGAGCATTCCCATCCACGCTCAAACATATAGTAATAGAATATATTGCATGTCATATATTCCATTTTGCAGTAAGAAAAAAAGATTGAAAAGATCGACTTTGCCAATCTCTATTGAAAACACGCAGACACCACTGAAGATTTTATTTGAAAAGAGATTTCTGCAGGCACAATCCACTAATTGCAATTAACTACAAAAAAAATTCGCACACTTTTCCATTATAACTTTTTTTTTAAATCCACGATTAAAACACACTTTGTTTCGGTTCTTACCATTCGTCATCGGAAGCGCAAGAAGTGGTTCCGTTGCCGTACTGGTCGTATTTGTTGTTGCTGCACTTGCAGCACTTGCTGACTTTAGTGCCCATACGTCTATCTGTCTGGAGATCGAGGCGAACGCCCCTCGAGTTTACCTCATGACTTCCTCGTACACAGCACGCACACACACCAGCTGGTTACATTTAATTTTAGATTTTACAGAAGGAGAGAATGCGCGCCTTAAAGTTTCCGATTTTTTCGATAATTCACGCCCGCTTTGTTTCTGAAAATACGCACAGGATTTTTCAACTGTAGTTCACTATTTACAAAAAAAATGTTTGCCTTTGTGTTAATTGAAATATAATTAACAATTCTTCGACACCCGAAAGGGTACAAGAAGAAATAATAATTAGTAATTGAAATATAATTAACGTAAAAGGATAAGCATTCTTTAATTACACGAATAATGAATTAGAATTGGAAAAAATAAATTTATAAAAAGAATTTGACGTAAAGACTATAGGTCGATAGCCTGTTCAAGCAAGCAAGCAAGCAAGATAACATTATTTATTGTAAATATATATAGATCAAATAACTTTGAATAAAGATATTGTAGTAGTAAAAAGAATTTAAAAATAATTAATAAATTATTTATTATATTAATGTAAATGAAATATATATAAATTCTATATATAAAATAATTTAATATTTTATATATACAAACATCTTTATACAGACAATATGACAACAAAATTTTACAAATTTTATTATAACAAAATGTACAATTGTGTTAGTGGTCTGTCATGGGCTATCGATCATAGGTCTTTCTTCCCTAAATTATTTTATTACTGATAATTTATTATTATTCCAACTCTGTGGAATAATAATTTTTACATGTTTGGATAATTTTGTTTATCTCTTCCTTCTTTTCTGTAATTGATTTATTTCGGATCGATTTAGTTTGAATTGAGATTATCGGGGGGGAATTTCGTGGGTGCATAACAATTTTTTTTGGACGCGAAAAAATCGCTCGGCGCCAAAACAAAAATGGCGGCCGCGACCCAATTTAAACCGCACTCGATTTATCCCAGAAATTTCCCGCAATTCACACACTCGGGAACCAGGAAAAAAAAACGACTCTTCATTCACAGCGCGCGTGCACTTTTCGGGACCGCAGCTCACTCACTGGAACTCCCTCCCTGGATTCGGTTTTATTCCTGGACATCCAGAAAAACGCGCCTCTTTATTCTTCTTCTATTTATTCACACTACTTTTTTTTTTGATTCACAACAATACAATTTTTGTTTTTGTTTTTGGTGGTGTGGATGATCGCGGACCACCGGAACGACTGTGGAAAGCGTTTTATCGACGGGCCGACGTCGTCGCGCGTCCCGGGATTATTTTTACACAAACCGACTGAGAAATCAGCGTCAGCAAACGTTTGCGAAAAAAATTAGGAATGAAAATGAATAATAAATAAAAGAAAACGCAATCGCTGTCCAACACCATGGACCAATGTCAGCGCGGTGTAATTTTAAGTGGAACATAAAAACAAACATGCATATATTAAAATTCCTTAAACCAAGGCGAATTGTGAATGCATCAAAGACAACCTGGATCGACTTCTTTTTATTATTTTATTATTATTTATGTCAATATAAAGATGACGGTAGGTATCTGGTGGAAAATTCTTGAAAGTCAAGAAAATTGCGCATCAGGATTTTTACAGGGGAGGAAGAATAGACAAGTCTTTGCTTCCTTTGTCAATGTCCCGCCCAGGTAGAAATTAGAGAACAATTCCATAGCTAACATTAATGGGTTGACGGACCTCGTACCACTTAAAATAGGGGCCCTATTTTTTTTTGTTTCGCAGTTTTTGTAAACTGCGGTCCTAGTTAACTACATTAGAAGATCCAACTGGTTCTATAGAGTCGTACAAGGTGAAGGAATACTTTCGCCTATGTGGGAACACAATGTACCCTGAATGGCTCGAGTGAGCCTACGGCTGTCAATGCTACCTAACCCTACCTATTATCTATTATTAACAGTATTTTTGACTGCATTCAGATGAGTCTTCTTTTGCGGATTGAGACTGTCACTTGATAAAATTGCATATATTTTTTTTATTTCTTAGAATCCTTACTCCACTATCTAGGACAATGTCCTGTTCTTGAGGGGAAAAGAATTAAGTACCTCGGTTTGCACTATGTAAATGAGCTGGCAGACCTCTCATCTATTAGGGTGAATGACCTAATTAGGTTCATTAGGTGCTCAAATTGGATTGTATAGAAGGAAGCATCTACATCTCTATGGGCCTAAGTGAACAGTCTTAGGCTGTTGCCATTGTAACCTAACCTACCTAGAATCCTTATACTCTTTCAGATATCGGATGGGGTTTCTGTTTCTGATTTCTCTTGTACCCATTCCATCCATTTTTTTATTCTGACTCTTCTAATTATATTCACTTCTTCTAGTGCCATTCCCTTCGTCCATAGTTTTGAATTTGACCAATCCATTTTCTCTTCCGTCGCCCTCTTCTTCTTTTGCTCGTAGTTTTTGCTTCCAATACTTTTCTTGCGATTCTATCAGTTTTAATTCTGATTGTGTGACCATAGCAGTTCAACTGTTTCTTTTTTATTTTACTGATAATCCTTTCTTGGCTTGCAGTGGAGTATCTAGCTTTTTATTCCGGGGAGGTTACCAGCCGGATCTTCCTATTCCAGCGCCGTTGCCGCACTTCCCTCTCTGTCCTTTGAATTGTCGCTGACATACATATTTCATTTATTTGCGATGAGATTTTTCTAACGAAGAATACTCGTATCGGAGTCTAGGGGTGTTGTGTGAATGTGTTGTGACGTCCAAACTATTTGTTAATGGGTAAATAATCATCGTTAGTGGATGAATAGTCAAAAACCTATTCGAAAAAAAATAAGGGTCTTGGGGGGTGTGGTATAACATTACATCCTTTACCCTCCCCCCTTGAAAACGCGCCTATAGTGAGTCCCCATCCAAGTGGCCAGACTCATTCTGACAATCCGTCTATTTCCACTTGTAGACTTCACTCATGAAACTGCATATTAAAAAGAAAATAATAAATTAAATAAAAATAATTTGAAAATAATTAATAAATTATTTTCACATTTAGCTCTGTGACTTTTGACTTACACTACGTAAGTACGTTAAGTAAGTAAGTACATTAAAACAACTACTTACCGGGCAAATACCCACGCCGGACATTGAATTGCATAATGTACACTTGCTGTTGCACATCAATAAAATATTGCATAATGCAACAAATTTTGACACAGAGCTAAATGTGAAAATAATTTATTAATTATTTTCAAATCATTTTTATTTAATGTATTTAAATAACTGTGACCAAGTGAATGAATAAATACTCTTTTCTATTTATGAAAATAATAAAAATACAAACGTTTTTTTTTTTGTTTCGCAATTTACAATAAAAAAGCTGCGAAACAAAAAAAAACTGTTTTATTTTTTATTTAACACAATATTAATGTTGCAACTTTAAAAGCGTCTCAAATGTTTGGATTTGTAAAAACATAAAATGTCATCTTTTTAATTTATATAATGAAATTAAACAAGGAAAATTTCTGGCAATGATCAATAAAATTCGATCAATCCCTTTTTCCAACTACTTCCCGACTCATACCGTTGCAATTCGCAGTGGTACTGCAATGCAACAACAAATATCTATTGTGTGATCCAATGTCCGGCGGGGTAAATGCTCGGGAAGTAGTTGTTTCAATAGATGTTTGTAAAACTTACAGTGTAAGTATTTTTTTGCAGTTGGAAAAATGGATTAATCGAATTTTATTGATCATTGCCAGAAATTTTCCTTGTTTAATTTCATTGTAATTTAAATAACTGCAAACGTGTGAATCATCTTTGTTTCATTTTATTTAATTTAATTTATATAAGTTTATAAATTCATTATTTGCATTGAACTAAACTGATTGGGTCGCTACAATAAATATCATATAACAATTGGGATAGGGAAGAACCTTGCGGAACCCCCATAGTATCTATTCATTATTATTTAATCTGTGTGGTATTCGTGCAGCAAATGCAATGGAATTCACATTATTTCTTTTTCATTTCTTTTATCGCCATTAATAAACGTCATTATGTAACGTTTATTGTTTCATTTATGTAAATAACTCCGTCTATATTCTATGTATATATTCGACGGTGGGCGTGTGCCAATGGGGCGCCCACGCGAAAACGTCACGGGAACACTCCTCGCGGATTTTCCGACCGCGCCGAATTAAAAATATATTATCCCCGACTCGCAGAAATCCAAATCCAACAACTCCATTAACAAATTTATTTTCACTGTCGAATTTAATTAATCAATGGTGTTGTAGATATATATATATTATATCACAATAATAAAAAAAACGTTTACCTTAGATAAAAATAATTTGAAAATAATTAATAAATTATTACTTCATCTACAAAACGTGCCACTTCATACATCTTTTTTCAAATATTTTAAAGAAAATTGTGTCAAAAATGATCTGAATGAAGATCACAGATGAAATATTTTCCTAAATTGAAATTTGGTTTTTCATAAATGTTTTCAATAACAATCAGCGTGGAAACATAAGCGCATTGTTTAAACAAACAGCGTTGGTACACTGATAGTACTTTACCCTTCTGCCTTCGTTTTTTTTTTCTATGTATTTTAAAGCAGTTTCTTTAAGAATTCGTAAATTTTAACGAGTCATTACCTCCATATCTGTGTGTAATTATTAATTATTATATTTAAGAACGATTTTTATGAATATTTGAAAGAATTACTAGGGAATTCTGAATGAAACGCTATTGCAACAACCCCTTGTCGTTGTTGCAATAGTTCTCTCTATCAATCGCGGTTCAGTTTGCTCCATTAAATATTATATAATAATGGGGATAGCGGCGAACCTTGTGGAAACCCCTGTGTCTATGTATTTTTGAATTCGCTCTGTAAATTCAAGCGAATTCACATTATTTCTTTTATTTTAAAACTTTTAGGGAATTACGAATGAGACGCTATTGTGACAGCGACACGGAGTTCTCTCTCTTTCGATCGTAGTTCAGTATCGCTCCATTAAATAGTATATAATAATGGGGATATTAGTGAATCTTACGGAACCCCCTGTATCTATGTATTATTACTTAAACTTGTGTTTTTACTCCTATCCCGAAAGATATTCTCATTTTATTTGTTGTCCCAATCAGGTGGATTGTTTCCACTTTTGTCTCTTTTTACCTGAACCTCTTCGGACTTCCCTTACTTAAACTTGTATTCGTATTCGAATTCGCGTTATTTATTTTATTTCTGAACTTCTAAGGAATTCAGAATAAGACGCTATTCCGACAGGCGACATGGAGTTCTCTCTCTATCAATTCGGTATGGTTCGAATAAATATAATATAATAATAATAAATAAAATAATGCACAGACACAGTCGGTTCCGTAAGGTTCACTTCTATCACAGAAGTGAACCTTACGGAACCGACTGTGTCTGTGCATTATTATTTAAATTTGTATCCACACAGAAAATGCAATGGAATTCACGCTATTTCTTTTATTTCATAACAGCTACGGTATTCTGAATAAGACGCTAATACAACAGCGACACGGAGTTCTTTCTTTATCAATCGTGGTTTGTTATCGAGCCAACTTAGTTTTTAATCGTAATAGACGGCAATTTATACCCTTAACAGAAGAGAGATTACATCAACCAGCTTAGAACTGGCTGCATAACTTACCATGTAATTTCAATGGTCGGATAAATCTCAACCAATTCCGCACTTAGCACCACATTTGTTCCCTCTGCTATTATCAGACACTGCGCCCCGTCGTCTCTGAATCGTGGAAGCAAAGGTCCTCCTGAAACCAAAAAATAAAAATAATGAAAACTTCGTCTCATCAGAATGTATTTTATATTTAATGAACAGCCAATTATTATTATTATACAAGACTGTAAAGACAATTTCATTAATAAAAAAAAATAATACTTTTTTTCCGGAAGATACGTAGGTGATGAAAAAAGTATAGCCTCATATTCTGTATACTAAATTTCATGTTAAACTTATTTTTGTTGTCAACAATAAGGGATCGCAACAGGGACGGTACGATTTGAAAAAAAGATTTAACGACTTTAAAAATATATAAGGCCAAGCTGTACTGGCGAGGAGTATATCCTAAAAACCTGTCTGCATATAGCCTTATATTACGTAACATTTTTTTTTTGTTATTTCCATTGAATATTTTCAAAACAAAAAAATCTTGGGACATTACATAATTAATAAGACACAATCTGGGTGATAATTTTTCAACCACCCTGTGCGACCTCTTGATAGTCAGGATAAAGTCTATAAGTCAATATCAAATTTATCAGCGGAGCAATGATAAATTTCAGAGGCTATTTTCAATAAAATAAATTCTGCGAAGTTTTTAATAAACAAAAAAAATTTCGCGCGCGCTGCTCACAATTTTCTTAATATAAATTCCTTCCTTATTCACCGGCATTCGAATCCATTAGTTCTGTTATTTATTTATTTCAGAGATGCACAGCGTGCGATTTCCGTCTATCTGTGTTTGTGTGCATACTGCACATGTTGTTTTTTATGTGTGTCTGTGTTTGCGTGCGTTTGTGCCAGCAGTAAATTGAGCAAATTAATAGACGGCTATTTTCGAACCGGAAAGACGCGAACCGCGGATAAATAATATACAAGACTTCTGCGCGGTCCATTGTAGGATTATCAACCGTTCCATTTCTTGTGCGGCCAGATAAATGCCAACGAAAATAGAATCGCACAATCGAGTTTTACGGGAATGGACAGAAATTGTGGTTATTTTAGAATGATTTGTCCAAAATGTGGTAATAATTTCAGATTTTCGGGGCGAGTTAAAATTGGGGTGGGTGATAATGAATTAAATGTTTCAGATATGAAATAAAACTTCCACTTAATTTCAAGGGCCTTTATGGCTCCTTCGGGGAGTGTTTGAAGTTGCTTATTGGGGACCTACAAAATTCGTACCATTGTTACTCTTTATTATTGGTTGAGTAAAATTATAACACGACGTACGCACGCATGTCATAATATGTTATTTATCACCTGCACCCAACACCCGAAAGGGTACAATGGGAATATTGATTGTATATATATATTTATCACTTGGTGAAATATTGTGACAGCAATATTAAACGATAAATAAAAAATGCAAAAATGTTTTATTATTTGTTTTTATTTACTCAAGTAAAAGTCACGTTATCGTGGAACTAAAATTATAAAGCTTTTTTGATGAAGCAAGCATGCTTTTGAAATACGAAAAATGGCAAAAAAGACATTTTTCGAAAAAAAAACTTTGCATAACTACTTTTTTGACGTGGGTTAGCAAATTAGTTAAATTGGACAATGCATTTCCTACTGGGAAAAAATTAACAAAAAAAAGATAACTTCAATCAATACGACAAATATTTAGATTTTTCGAAGCGACTCGCTTATGTGTAACGACTTGTATCGTGCTTAAACCATTCAATCGATCATGAAACACCCGACGACGTAAGGAATTTAATCCCTGATTTAAAAGCCGGCGGTGTAATCCCCGACACACGTGGAAAACAATCTAATTTAATTCAATTACCGGCCGGTGAATCCTTTAAATACATTTCATTGTCGCGCACGCACGCACACACCGGACACAATTTTTATTTTCGTAAAGAAAATCACTTTTTCCTTCCCACGTAGAGTTTGTTCCATCCCCTCCAATAGCTTAGTAATATACCTCTAACTTATGTATTCTGTTATTATTATGTAATTATCGCTTTGTATAGATAATATTGGAAATAGAAAATAATTCGTAAAACCAACAATTATTACATTCCAAATCTATCCTTAACAATTATAATCTCATTTTTGTTATTCCATATTATGCGTACAACCGATTAGTGTATTATCCTTATCACTACAGAAATTTTATTGGGGAGAACACTTCTATTTAGTCAGTTGAACAAGACAGTCAATTCTAAATATGAATTAATTAATTCCTATCATAAACAGGGGATTGTTTCAGGATTAATTTATTTATTAATAGCTGCACTTTTAATTAATTCCCATTTATTATTATTATTATTCTTGTCTGCAGACTAAATATTTTAATTAATAATTAAAGTTTAATAATAGATCAACGTGTGCCAGAATTTATTAGGGACGGATTAATGAGAACGCGCCTCGGTTCGCTAAAAAAGAAAACCTCTCAAAGCATGCAACTGAACAACTGAAGAAAATGTCCACAAATAACGTTAAAAATAGCGCGTTAGCGCAACGATTTTATATTAATTAGAATATAATAGAATGATTATTGATAAATGAGACGTTCGCTTCCTCATTTCCACAGACAAAAAATTCAATTGATTTAAAAATCGAAATGAGCTTTTTTTGGCACACTTTAAAATTCAATTACTTTTTCTTAGTTTATTACTAGTAGTCTTAATAAACTTGCATTTTCTTTATCTTAGCGTATTACTAATAGTCTTAAGACCTACTTAAAGTAAGATAATGTTGTCTACATATCTTACACATTTTTTTATTATTTATTTATCCACACTCGGAATTAGGCTTAAATATGAAGAATTTTCAAAGCCAAAATTTATTAATTTAAAAGCACTACAAATGCATTTGTATTATCTTAGCGTTTTATTGATAGTCTTAAGACCTATTTAGAGTAAGAAAATGTTGTGAATATATCTTACTTATTTTTTTATAATTTATTTCTCCGCACACGAAATTGGGCTTGAATATGAAGAATTTTCAAAGTCAAAATTTATTAATTTAAAAGTATTTCAAATGCATTTTCTTTATCTTAGCGTATTACTAATAGTCTTAAGACCTACTTAAAGTAAGATAATGTTGTCTACATATCTTACACATTTTTTTATTATTTATTTATCCACACTCGGAATTAGGCTTAAATATGAAGAATTTTCAAAGCCAAAATTTATTAATTTAAAAGCACTACAAATGCATTTGTATTATCTTAGCGTTTTATTGATAGTCTTAAGACCTATTTAGAGTAAGAAAATGTTGTGAATATATCTTACTTATTTTTTAATAATTTATTTCTCCGCACTCGAAATTGGGCTTAATTATGAAGAATTTTCAAAGTCAAAATTTATTAATTTAAAAACACTTCAAATGCATTTGTGTTATCTTATCGTATTATTAATAGACTTAAGACCTATCTAGAGTAAGAAAATGTTGTGAATATATCTTACTTATTTTTTTATAATTTATTTCTCCGCACTCGGAATTGGGTTTCAATATGAACAATTTTCAAAGTAAAAATTTATTAATTTAAGTGCACTTCAAATACATTTGTGTTATTACTATTAACAAGCGTATTATTAATAGTCTTAAAACCTATTTAGAGTATGAATATTTTGTAAATATATCTTACTTATTTTTTTTTTTTTAATTTCTTCACACTCTGAATTCGGCATAAATTAAAACAATTTTCAAAGTAAAAAATCACCACTTTAAGAGTACTTCAAAATCATTTGTTTTAACTTAGCTTGTAACTGATAGTCTTAAGATTTATTTAATGTAAGAAATTGTTGTGTATATAACTTAGTTATTTTTTATATTTTTTTTCTCCGCACTCGGAATTTTTGCTTAAATTATAACAATTTTCGTGCTCGAAAATGACTCCTTTAAAAGTACTTCAAATTCATTTGTTTTATCTTAGCTTGTTAATAATACTCTTAAGACATATTTAAAGAATTGTGTATTTATCTTAGTTATTTTTTTATATTTTTTTGTCGAACTCTAAATTTGGCTTAAATACGAACAATTTTCAAAGTCAAAAATGACTACTTTAAGCGTGCTTAAAATTCATGTGTTTTATCTTAGCATGTTAATAATAGTCTTAAGACCTCTCTAGAGTAAAACAATTTTATGTTGTTATCTTAGTTATTTTTTATAAATTGTTTTCTTCGATCCCGGAATTTGGCTTAAATCAGAAACATTTTCAAAGCCGATAACACAACTTAAAGCTCACTCCAAATTCAATTATTTTGTCTTAAATTGTTACCAGTAGTCTTAAGACCTATTTAGAGAAAGAAAATGGTGTGAATATGTCTTAGTTATATTTTATAACTTCTTTGTACGCACTCGGAATTGGCTATAAATAAAATCAATTTTCAAACTCAAATATGACTACCTTAAGCGTACTCCAAATTCATTTATTTTATCTTAGCTTATTAATAATAGTCTTAAAACATATTTAAAGAAAGATTTTTTTGTGTATTTATCTTAGTTATTTTTTTTATAATTTCTTTCGTCGAACTCTTGGGTTAAATGTGAATATTTTTTAAAGTCAAAAATGTCTACTTTAAGCGTACTTCAAATTCTTTTGTTTTATATTAGCTTGTTACTAATAGTCTTAAGATTTATTTAGAGTAAGAACATTTTGTGAATCTCTCTTAATTATTTTTTTAGTTTTATATTTCTTGGCACTCGGAATTTACAATAAATAAGAACAATTTTCAAAGTGAAAACTTACAACTTTAAGCGTACTTCTAATTCAATTGTTATATCTTAGCTTGTTACCAGTAGTCTTAAGACCTGTTTAGAGAAAAAAAAAATAAGTGTATATATCTTAGTTATTTTTTTATAACTTTTTAGTCCTCACTCGGAATTGGCTATAAATAATAACAATTTTCAAACTCACATATGGCTATTATAAGCGTACTCCAAATTCATTTGTTCTATCTTAGCTTGTTAATAATTGTCTTAAGACATATTTAAAGAAAGAAAATGTTGTGTATTTATCTTAGTTATTTTTTTTTAAATTTTTGTCTCCGCACTAGAAATTTGCAATAAATATGAACAATTCTCAAAGTCAAAACTTACAACTTTAAGCGTACTTCTAATTCAATTGTTATAACTTAGCTTGTTAATAATAGTCTTAAAACCTATTTAGAGTTTGAAGATTTTGTGTATATATCTTACTTATTTTTTATTTACTTTTTCACCGCACATGAAATTAGCAATAAATAGAAACAATTCTCAAACTCAAATATGATAACTTTAAACTTACATAAAATTAACATTGTTTTTTCTTAGCTTGTTAGTAGTCTTAAGATCTATTTAGAGTACGAAAATTGTATGTATCTTAGTTATTTATATATTTATATATATATATTTCGGCACTAGAAATTTGCAAAAAAAAAATAAGAACAATTCTCAAACTCAAAGCGTATTTCAAAAAAAAACCTTCATTGGAATACAATTTTGTTTTGTACTTCAAATTAAATTATGATTTATCTTATCTTATTTTTAATAATCTTAGAAGGAAGAAAATTGTGTGTATATATTTTAGATATATATTTTTTTGCAAGGGGTTAAATTTTGCAATAAATAAGAACTTAAAAATGACTACTCTAAGTGCATTTTAAATTCAGTTGTTTTATCTTAGCTTGTTATTAATAATCTTAAGAATTGTTTAAAGTAAGAATATTTTGAAAAACATGCCTTAATAAATAATTGAAACAATCCAAATTGTTTAAAATTTCGGATTTTGTTATTGTTGACATTAATTATCTTTGATATTTTTCTTATTTAAATAATTGTGTTCATTTTTACTTAATGTTAATTCAATTTTGTTAAAGCTTCATTGCTCAGTATGAAATAAGAAAGAAAATATATGAATGGAAAAAATTTTAGTATTAAATCCATGAAACGACGCAATTATTAAGCTCTACTACGTTACATAAATAATCCACACTCGAAGCGAGCTCATTTCTCAACCCAACTGACCTGCTACAATCCGCATGCTGGCTTTAAACTATTCCCTCTTTAAAAAAAATATCGGTTTGTTTGTGTCTGTTTTTTTTTTTTTTACGGTTTTTCCGAAATTCCGGTTCCCATTAGATCGAGCGCACCGCACGCGTACTACTGGACCGAGCTTGTGCTAAAACAGGAGCTACGTCAACCGGCGTCGCGGCGCTCGCCGACCACGATACGATTCTTTTTGGAATATGTAAATTTACACAAATATTTTGTCGAGAGAGGAGCGCGCCGGACAGGTAGGCAGCCACCGGCGCGGGGTTATTTAAAATAGAAAGGCGATTGAGGAAAGAGAAGGAGAGAGGGAAGGAGGAAACGGGCGCGCGAGCTTGGAATGATTTAGAAAGTGTGGAAAAGAATATGTGGTAAAACGTGGATTTGTTACAGATTTGTTTTGATGGTTATTGAAAAACAAGAATTGTTTAGAATATGATACTTTTCTGGCAAAAAATATCACGACTGAAAAAAAGGAATAAACCAAGTTTTAATTTATTGATATAAAACACTTCGCGTAAACTCACACCAATTTATAGAAAAAAAGAAAGATAATTTATAGAAATAATAATCATAAGTGGCCCGAAATTTGAACCCTGTGGTACACCGGAAAACGCAGGGTATTTATATGATTTGTAGTCGTTGCATGATATATTTCTTAGGTAGGATTCATAAAGCCTATAAACAGAAGCGAGACTCATCAATGAAAATAATGTTATTCCATCATGGGTCTACTGTTGTCTTTCTCTGCACCAATCAACTTTTGCTCTGCATAAGAGGCAGACACAGTAATGGACGGTAGGATCTAATACCAAAACTGCGGATTCTTCTATAAACAAAAGCCATGGATACTCTTTGGCTATTTAAAGCCAACCAGTCATTTCTCAATGCCCGTGATGTAATTTTGTCCCTTAAAGATGTCAGACGAAAGCTCGATCTTCACATTCAGTAGTGCTTTTTGATTGTCCTGATCCAGGTCTACGTCGAGTTTTCCTAGCTTCAGACCACCTAGACCAACAGTGCACAATTACCGATACACTATGGCCGACTCTTTCAGCAATAGCATGAACCGTAAATTTCCGCTTCTCGCACGTCAATAATGCGACCCATATTGAAATAACTTAGATAGTAATATTGTGCACGACGATGAACACGGGGCATCTTCTACAATTTTGCAAACTGAAATGTCAAAGTATAGTCACAGCCTACTAGTATACTAGAAGCAATTCTAGTATACTAGTAGGCTGTGACTATACATTAAATAATCACCAGCTCTTCGTGAAAAAAAAATCATAAATAAATAAAAATCATGAAATAAATCAAAAAATACCATTAAGTAAGAACCAACCCAATTAATTTTTTTGATCATCAGTACAGTTCATTTAAATCGTCAAATTCTGTAAATTTCATTAAAGTCTACGCCGAACTAAATGTGGAAATGATTTAATAATTACTTTCAAATCATTTTTATTTAATTCATTAAAGTAATCCAATAAATTCTTGGTGTTCTGATTTTTTTTAAAGGCAGTAAAGTACTAATAATAATAATAAAATTGGACGCATTATACCTTTCTAATTATGTTTTTAGAAGTACTTTAGGGCTATCAGCATTTCATTTCACAACTGAAGTATTTCAAAAAAAATCTTGAATCTTTGAGGCGCTTACTTCGTGGTACATTTTTAATATTAGAATAAACAAAACACTTAGTAACTTTTTTATACCACTTAACATTACATACGACGCGTTGTTAAGTGATATAAAAAAGTTACTAAGTGTTTTCTTTATCCTAATATTAAAAAATACGCTATTTATTATTTTGTTTGTATAACAATAAATTTAATAGTTGTAAGGGAATTGCGCGAGGATGATGTAATTAAATAAAAACACTATACACTTTTCTTTACTGAATATTTATTTGTTCCAAATTAATATTTTAATCACAAAGTGATATATATATATATATATATATATATAAATATATATCACTTAGATAAATATATATATATAAATATATAATCACTTCGTGATTAAAATATTAATTTGGAACAAATAAATATTCAATAAAGAAAAGCTTACAGTGTTTTTATTTATTTATATAATCTTCACAACCAATAAACAAGTTTTTTTTTTATTTATGATCAACAATTTATAATGAAATAAAAGCATCTATTTTTTTATTTTAAATAAATCTTGAAAATATAATAATGGGGCGGAAAGACTATTAGTCGATAGCCAATTAACAGATATAAAATATACATTTGATTTTATAATTTTTAATATTTATTTAATTTAGTATATAACATCTTCATTGAGGCTTTGATACATTTTAGTTATAACACAATATTTAATTTAATACGAACTAAATGGCTATCGACCATTGGTCTTTCAGCCGTTTATTTAACATTTTTTACAGTATATATCTGTCAATAAAGATTATCATTATAATATTGGTCGCATTTCCCACTGTGCGTCCTTGTTTTTATGTAGCAATATAGGCAACAGTTGTTCCATGCGAAAGAATCACGTACATACAACGCGTTGTTAGTTTTGAATTGTTTCTTACTTTATAAACTTGAAATGTGTGATTTATAGCAGTAATTCCATCTTTATCGCTAGACATTTGCAATTATAGAAATGTGCGATTTATAAAAATAATTTCATCTTTACAGAAAACTTCATTTACAGAAATGTGGGATTGATAAGCGTTATTTTATTAATTTTGGTTGTGTTTATAGAAATGTGCATTTTGTGCGAGTGATTTTATATTGTTTGTGGGATTTCTGTATATGAAAATATAAATATATTTTATTCACAGAAATCATAAATTATTATTAATGAGGAAAGCGTCGATTTCGAACTTTAATTCACAATCACCGAATATATTATTACATTATCCTAGTATTAAGCTGAATTGTTAATGGTCCGTATATTGAATAAATAAATAAATACAATTAAGCATTGCATTTAGTGAATAGAAAATAATATTGGTAATAGAAGCTTCTACCTCGTTATGCTTTGTTTTAAGTTTTAATAAAAACACTGATTCACGTTGTTTGCATAACTTTGAATAATCCAAAGTTTGGCTATTTAGTATCTTTATGGCGATTTGAATGTCCGTGAAGATTTCTGTGCTGGTCGCCTGTATTTCAGTACTGATCAGCATACTTGCCACTTCGCGGATAGCTCCTACCTCTGCCTATAGTGGTCTGGGAAACCAATCAGCCCGAGTTCTTTGGAGAAGAACCTCCTCCAACCCTGTTACCTATCTTTGAGCCGTCCGTGAAAACCCAGACTGAGTGTATCTTTGCCACTTCCCATTGTCTCTGGTACTGAGGGTATCTGTTTTGGTAGGTCTTCTACCAGGATTTCTTTATAAAAGGCCCGGTTTGTTTTCCTTTTATTCAATGGTTCTATGAATTTCCGGTGCTATTGTGTCCATGGTTAATCTGTGGTCTGAGAAAAGAATGTTCATCGCTAACTTTCCAGTTCTTGTTAGTCGCGAGTTCCGAGACTAGAACCTCGCGTCTGTTTGCGGTAATGAATGTTGGTGCATGACCTTTGTTACAAATTCAAAAATTAGTTTCAAGGATAAAATCAAGGAGTGACTTGAGCTTTCCCATAGATGGTTATGAGCATTGGCATCGGTACCGATGATGATGCTCACCTCTTATCGGTTGGCGGCATCCCTTCTCATAAATTATCTAGGGGGAAAGGGAGGGGGTGCACTCAAGGTTATAGCGCACAACCTTGAGTGTAAGAAAAAAATCATGTCTTGGATTGGTACTCCATACATATAGCTACAATTAAATTTTAATTAAGCTTCAATAAAGTGGTGTCACTCAAGGCTAGCCTTCAATAATATCAAAAAATATATAAACAACTTAAGGGCTACACTCCACTCCATTTTCATTTGGATTAGCAGTCAGTTCATCTTCATCGTTACGTTCACAGTATTTACTAGTATCCATAATGTTCAAATGAAGTTTATTTACTTACTGTGGGAAACCGAGCTCCACGCGAAAACGCCCGACGCAAGATTGACATTATTTCCACCGACAAATGGCGCAGCAAGAAATTTGAAGCGCTAAAGGTCGGAGCAGTGTATAAAAGGGCAAAAAAAATTGGGATCTGACTCACCCGGCAGGCTGAAAATAATTAGCTAAAACCCGGCTCTATGAAACAGAGTATTGCAACATAAAAAAAAGTCATAATATCACAGTAGCTAAAGGGAAAATAAATTATTAATTATTTTCAAATTATTTTTATTTTATTTATTTAAATAACTATGACCAATTAAATGAATCATTTCTTCTATTAGAAAAACATGGATTTAAGAAGGGTTTATTTACATTTTAGCTATAAAATCAATAAAAACCTTATTTTAACTTGATGATGATTCTCTCATATGTGAGCTAAGTTATCTTACTTTAATCAGGGATTTTATTCCATAAATTGTGGTATACCAAATCTGTATAATAGTTACTTTTCTGCACTTAATTCCAATTAATGTGTATGAGGAACACAATTCGAGATGTCTTGCCTGTCCAAGAATCGAAAACTATTTATTATAAGATTTTCGTTCATCGTAAATAAGCGATCGTTTCTGATGATAAATATTGAACCCGCGCCACAAAAGGAGGAAATCGACGCGAAAGACAATTCTGCGACCTCCACCTTGAGCTCTTGGGCTCGATCGCACAATAAAACAATAGCAACAACGCCCAAAGCAATAAATCTTTCTTGCAATCACAACTGTCGCACATTCACCGCGCCGAACCGAAGCGCATTCCGCGGGAGTAAATCGAGCACGCGTGAGAAAAATATCGAACCGATTCCGGTTCCTCATCCGGAATCGATGAAATCGAATTTTTCTATTGTTTATTTAAAGAAAAATAAATAATAATACACAGTGTAATCAATCAAAACTGTAGAAAAACTGAGAAAGAAAAAGGCGAAACATTTACTCTAATTTGAATATTTTCACGTTTAAATGGTGAGTCGTATTTACATGGGGACTTACGGAAACGTGCTGATTTTGATTTTCTGAGGCGACGCTGATTAAACTACGATAACTTTTCTCATGAATAAGATAGAACATTGCATTTTAAAGAATTGAATTTAAGGAGGATTTATTTATATTTTACCTATAAAATCATTAAAATGGGGCGTTTCTGTCTTTTTGAAAAAAATCCCAAATTTTGACAATTTTTTCGACCATTTTTCGAAGGCCTAATATACACCCCTGCTATTTGTTCAAAGTTGTTGAAATTTACACAATTCATGCTCCCATTCATTAGAAACATTTTATTAAAATTTTATCTTATTCCATAAATTTCGGATTTTTCACCAAAATCCATATTTTCTACGTTGACAAATATTGGATTTTCGTGGAAAGATATTTCATAATTCTTTTGAGGGGTAGCTTCATGAAACTTTGTGTGAGTGTTATTTAAATTCTCCCCTTTCAGAATATGTAAAAAACAAAAATTACCCAAACCCTAGTTTTTGAGTTATTTTCAATTTTATGCAAAAAAAACGCGAATTTCTATCGAATTTTCTGTAGGTGGAAAATAAAAAAATTCGTAATTTCATTTTCTTGCGGGGTAGCTTCATGAAACTTTGTGGGGTTATTGTCTAGACCCTCCCCTATAAGAATATGCAAAAATCAAAAAATACCCCATCCCTAGTTTTTGAGTTATTTTTAATTGTATTCAGAAAACGCGAATTTCTGTCGAATTTTCTGTGGGTGGAAATAAAAAAAATCGTAATTTAATTTTCTTGCAGGGTAGCTTCATGAAACTTCGTGGGGTTAGTATCTAGATCCTCCCCTTTAAGAATATGCAAAAATCAGAAAATACCCCCTCCATAGTTTTGCAGTTATTTTCAATTCTATGCAAAACACGCGAATTTCTGTCAATTTTTCTGTAGGTGGAATTAAAAAAAAATCGTAATTTAATTTTCTTGCGGGGTAGCTTCATGTAACTTCGTGGGGTTATTGTCTAGATCCTTCCCTTTAAGAATATGCAAAAATCAAAAAATACCCCATCCCTAGTTTTTGAGTTATTTTTAATTTTATTCAGAAAATGCGAATTTCTCTCGAATTTTCTGTGGGTGGAAATAAAAAAAATCGTAATTTAATTTTCTTGCGGAGTAGCTTCATGTAACTTCGTGGGGTTATTGTCCAGATCCTTCCCTTTAAGAATATGCAAAAATAAAAATTACCCCATCCCTAGTTTTTGAGTTATTTTCAATTTTATTCAGAAAATGCGAATTTCTCTCGAATTTTCTGTGAGTGGAAATTAAAAAAAAATCGTAATTTAATTTTCTTTCGGGGTAACTTCATGTAATTTCGTGAAGTTATTGTCTAGATCCTCTCCTTTAAGAATATGCAAAAATCAAAAAATACCCCATCCCTAGTTTTTGAGTTATTTTTAATTTTATTCAGAACACGCGAATTTCTGTCGAATTTTCTATGGGTGGAAATTTAAAAAAATCGTAATTTAATTTTCTTGCGGAGTAGCTTCATGTAACTTCGTGGGGTTATTGTCTAGATCCTTCCCTTTAAGAATATGCAAAAATCAAAAAATACTCCATCCCTAGTTTTTGAGTTATTTTCAATTTTATCCAGAAAACGCGAATTTCTGTCGAATTTTGTATGGGTGGAAAATAAAAAAAATCGTAATTTAATTTTCTTGCGGGGTGGCTTCATGAAACTTCGTGGAGTTGTTATCTAGATCCTCCTCTTTAAGAATATGCAAAAATCAGAAAATATCCCCTCCAAAGTTTTGCAGTTATTTTCAATTCTATGCAAAAAACGCGAATTTCTGTCAAATTTTCTGTAGGTGGAATTTAAAAAAAAATCGTAATTTAATTTTCTTGCGGGGTAGCTTCATGAAACTTCGTGAGGTTATTGTCTAGATCCTTCCCTTTAAGAATATGCAAAAAACAAGAAATACCCCATCCCTAGTTTTTGAGTTATTTTTAATGTTATTCAGAAAACGCGAATTTTTGTCGAATTCTCTATGAGTGGAAAATAAAAAAATCGTAATTTAATTTTCTTGCAGGGTAGCTTCATGAAACTTTGTGGGATTATTGTCTAGACTCTCCCCTATAAGAATATGCAAAAATCAAAAAATACCCCATCCCTAGTTTTTGAGTTATTTTTAATTTTATTCAGAAAACGCGAATTTCTGTTGAATTTTCTGTGGGTGGAAAATAAAAAAAAAAACGTAATTTAATTTTCTTGCGGGGTAGCTTCATGAATCTTCGCGTGGTTATTGTCTAGATCTTCCCCTTTAAAAATATGTAAAAAACAATAAATACCCTATCCCTGGTTTTTGAGTTATTTTTAATTTTATTCAGAAAACGCGAATTTCTGTCGAATTTTCTATGGGTGGAAAATAAAAAAAACGTAATTTAATTTTCTTGCGGGCTAGCTTCATGAATCTTCGCGTGGTTAATGTCTAGATCTTCCCTTTAAAAATATGTAAAAAACAAAAAATACCCCATCCCTAGTTTTTGAATTATTTTCAATTTTATGCAAAATAACGCGAATTTCTGTCGAAATTTTTGTGGGTGGAAAATAAAAAAATTGTAATTTAATTTTCTTGCAGGGTAGCTTCCTGAAACTTTCTAGGGGTGTTGTTTGAATCCTCACCTTTCAAAATATGAACAAAACAAAAAATACCTCATGCACAATTTTTGATTTTATTCATAAACTTTCTAGTCATTAGAAATACAAAAAAAAAAACATAATTATTTATTATTAGATAAAAATAAACGGTATTTAAAACTCGATATTTACCCGATCCTCGTGTTTCTTTGAGTGTAACGCGACACCCCGCGTAAGGAATAATTGATTGCGAAAGGACTCGGCTTTGCGTGTCCTTATCCGGCACTATCGATTTTTAGCACGCTCGTCCGAGTCCGGCGAGGGTCGAAAACCAAAGGATTTTCACGTCACTCGGACGTTAGAGCCGATAATTACGCCGTAATTGTCTATTAAAAATTCAAACACGCCGACTTTGAAATTCGAACGATTACAGCGTTTGTTGTCGGATCGAGTTTTGCTCCATTGATTGTTGACGCTTCGTGTTGTGGCGATGAGCAGAAACAATTATTTGACGTATTTCGAAAATTTTCAAAACTTGATAGTTTCAATTCAATTAAAAATACTTTAAACAGTAATTTTAATAATTGTGTTTGAGTTTTGAATCGTATGATTTTTTTGTATTTTCGATATTCCGAAAAATATACTGGAATTCGTGTTTCCTTCGCATAATATTGAAAATAACTCAATAAAAAACGAATGCGTATTTTTTATTGTTTAGATATTCTGAAATAAGATAATTTTCACCAATCAAAATAAAGCTGGCTTCGGAAAACGTCGCTCGTATTATTTCTTATTTTAATTAAAAACAAATAATAATAATAATTTTGAATCAGGAAACGTCCTCCGTTTTGTGGGAATAAATGTCACAAGTTGTTTATTTAATAAAAAATAATAATATTGTTACGATGATCGCCGTGAATTTCATTCAAACGCGACGCTACAATCAAAACGATCGTTAAGCTCGCCGGTTCTAATTGTCTTCGTTACAAAAGGACGGCCAATTATTAATATCGTTATCGCCCGCTAATTAACACATCATTCATTCATTAACGGCTGTAAAAACATAATAAGAATTTATTTATTTTTTATACACTGTTTTATGTATTTTCTTTATATTTACAAATAATTTTAGTGCGCAAAAAGTGTATGTACGGAAATAATTATTTCATAGTAAAATTATTATCAATTAAATTTTATATTCTTGTTTTATTTCCATTAAATGTATAAAGTAATGTATTTAAATATTTTATAGTATTTCAAACAAAACGCATTGAACTACACCCTACTAGACTTAATCTCTCATTTTGTCGGAAACGCCACAGTTTCATTTTACCCCTAATGAAATTGTGGCAATTTCGACATATGTCACAATTGCTTTTAGTACAGTATTTCAAGTATTTCAAACAAAACCACGCGGATATGAAAGTTAGTAAGACAAATATATGATATTCTTGTTTCGTTTCCTGTTATTGTTTTCATTTCTAGTAATTCGAGATAGTTCCTCGCGGATTTTTTTCCTTCACTACATACGGTGTTTCTCGCCTTCTTTTGTGACGCCTTTGTAATTTGCAACCGGAGCCTTCTTTATAGTATAACGAAAAAAAAATTAAAATTTAAGGAAACTGGTAATTTTATATATTATTGTATATAGATTTACACAAAACATTTTTAAAAAAATGTTTCACTAAGTGTTGGATGCGTCTACAATTAAAAGTCTATACATTAACACATTTGAATAAAAATGTTTAGTTAATTAAGAAGTTAGAATTAGAAATAATTAAAATTTTATTAGGCTCTCTCTCTCTTCCTCTCAATCTCTCTCTCTCTCTCTCTAGATATCTCTTTCTCTATCTTACTCTATCTCTCCCTTTCTGGCTTGGAGCGTTGCACGCCCGAGAAATTTCCTTCTTCCTAACAGAAACTGGACCAAACCGAAGTGTATGTCGGCATTCGCGAAGGCTGTGATTGATACGTAATGTATGCACGATTACGGTTGAATTAATAATTAAGTTCAAGGTGAGCGCTCGTTGATCGATTTAAGATTATCGGTATTATTTTAATTGTTATTATTATTACGTTGAACCGAAACTCATGAGTAATATCACCGAGAAATCATAAAATGAAACGTACAATACAGGACGACATTGAAGGGTGACTCAATTTTTTACATATTTTCGAAGGGGAGGGTTTTGTTAACACCCACTGAAAATTTCACGAAGTTGCCCTGTGGAAAAAAATAATTACGATTTTTTTAAATTTTGCATTCACAGGAAATTCAACAGAAATGCGTGTTTTCTGTATAAAATCGAAAATAACTCAAAAACTACGGATAGGGTAATTTTTGTTTTTTACGTGTTTTGAAAGGGGAGGGTTTCAATAATACCCCCAAAAAATTTCACAAAGCTACCCCGTGAAAAAAAATAATTACGATTTTTTTTATTTCGCACTCACTGGAAATTCCATGAAAATTCGTGTTTTTAGAATAAAAACGAAAATAACTCAAAAACTACGGAGGGGGTATTTTTGCATATTCTGAAAGGGAAGGGTTTGAATAACACCCCCAGAAAATTTTACGAAGCTATCCCGTGAAAAAAATTAATTACGATTTTTTCTATTTCGCATTCGCAGGAAATTCAACAAAAATTCGTGGCTTTTGCATAAAATCAAAAATAACTCAAAAACTACGGATGTGGTAATTTTTGTTTTATACATATCCTGAAAGGGGAGGGTTTGAATAATATCCCCAGAAAATTTCACGAAGCTACCCCGTGAAAAAAATTAATTACGATTTTTTCAAATTTCGCATTTGCAGGAAATTCAACAGAAATTCGTGTTTTCTTGCATAAAATCGAAAATAACTCAAAAACTACGAATGGGGTAATTTTTGTTTTATACATATCCTGAAAGGGGAGAGTTTGAATAACATCCCCAGAAAATTTCACGAAGCTACCCCGTGAAAAAAATTAATTACGATTTTTTTAATTTCGCATTCACAGGAAATTCAACAAAAATTCGTGGCTTTTGCATAAAATCAAAAATAACTCAAAAACTACGGATGGGGTAATTTTTGTTTTATACATATTCTGAAAGAGGAGGATTTTAATAACACCTCCAGAAAATTTCAAGAAGCTACCCCGTAAAAAAAATTAATTACGTATTTTTTCATTTCGCATTCGCAGAAAATTCAACAGAAATTCGTGCTTTCTTGCATAAAATCGAAAATAACTGAAAAACTACGGATGGGATAATTTTTGTTTTTCGCATATTTAAAAAGGGTAGCTTTTAAATAATATCCCCACCCTTACATGCACTTCCACGCAACAGCAAAATAAAATAAGAATTCACAGTCGACCTTGAGCGCGGTTCCTCAAGGTTCGCGCTTCGATCCCCCTTCCGTTCCCACTCCAACGTGCAGGCCGGGGAGGTTATAAAAACGGACGCCCCGGCGTCGGGACGTCCGATTCGTAGTGGACGCGACTGCGGCGCCGTGCCTGAAAAGCGTTCGGGAAAATCGTGTTTATTTCTTTCTTCAGACATTCATTCGAACGAGAAATATAAAACTCGCTCGATTGTTTCTGAAATAATAAAAACAAAGTAAAATACACACACAAAAAATAAATAAATCGTCGCTTGATATATATATATATATATATATTATAATACACAAAAGGAATTAGATAATAAAATAAAATCGAGTTGATTTTTATTTCTGAATAAATAAAAATCAATCGAGTGTGTTGAAATAAGTAAAAATAAATCGAGTCTGATTTACTCGATTATTTCTTTTTCTAATTAATATATACATATATATATATAAAAATAAAAAATCTTGCTAGATTTTTTCTCGAATCAAAATTACATCCAAAAAAATAAATAAAAAAACACACAAAAAAACAAAGTGTTTTGCTGAAAATTGCAACTGCTGACAATTACAAGCAGAAGAAGAATAAGGAAGAAAAAATGCCAGTTTCCGAGGGTATCGGCAGGAGGCACTGCATCCCCATCATTTACACAAGGGGAACGCACTACGAAGTCGGATACGATGTGGTGAGTTCTATTTATTTATTTTATTAAATTATTATTTTAATTTTTGAGTTTTTCAGTTACACATCTTTATTGATAAGTTTTTTGAGTTTACAATAATAATAATAACAATATAAAATATTTTGAAAGTGTAAAGGTTTCTTGTCAATCAGCTATCGACCATAGGTCTTTCTGCCTTCAATTTTTTAATTACCATAAATTAAAAAATAAAAGTTTATACAAATTTTCGTACTAAAAAAACAATTATTTTATTTATTTTTAATTATTTTGATATTGAAAAAAAGGAGAGGCGGAATAATTGTAACCATTACAATAAATATTTGAGAGCATCTGCAATTTTTGATTCATTAAAGTGTTAAATAAAATGTTTTATCACCAAAAATCTAAAATAACTAAAAAACTGCGAATGAGGTAAATTTTATTTGTTGCATATTCTTATTACTACTACTTTCGCACTTATCTTATCTTCCCACATCAACGACACACAGCATTAAACACCCCTCAATTAACATAAAACGAATCAATCGAGCCGTAAGAATGGCTTAAAATAAAAATCGCATGAATAATTGCAAATCGCAATTTCCGCGCGCTTCATTAAATATTAATAATATTGCACGCACATGTGCGTGCGTATTTTTTCCTTCTTTTTAATTCCTTCTTGTTTGCAATTAAGCACACCTTGTCACAATTCCTGAGCCAACAAAGCAAATCACTCCGAAGCTTTAAGGACGTTTACACATCTAGTTACACATGTAATCTAATTAATTCGATCGGAAGTCTCTCGATGTTATCTGCTAAAAAATATATCACTCATTTATTAAACATTTATTCGTGTTATATATGTTGAATTAACTAACAAGAAAAAGTGTTTTCTCATTGAAAACTCATTTGTGAGTTATCGTGATTATTCCCGTTTAATATTAATGATTTCAGTTTTTTATAATGATATGTGATATTTTATGAATATACAATGAGGGATTTTTATATTGATTCGTGAGTTATTATGTTTATTCAATAGCCCGCATTTCGCGTAATTTATTTATTTATTTGTTTATCAGTGTGCTAAATGAATAAATCGCGGGAAATGCGAGCTGGTGTATGGATTAATCGTCATGGAGTGGAAAGGCGGTTTCGCGGGATTTTGGTTTGCGTTTGAAAATAATTTATACAATTATTTACACATCACAAAATTCATTCATTTATTTTAGTAATCAGTTTTATAATATTCTATTAAATATTTCTAAATGTAATTTGTTTGACTTTATTAAGTAAAATAATTTAAAGTAAATAAAAATAAATTGGAAAATAAATAATTTATAGAACTGTTTCCCCTTTTCAAGATATGTTAATTAATATCAATAATAACAAAAAATAATTAAATTAAATTGGTATTTCTTTTAAATTATATTTTTATATATGAATTATTATTTTAGATTGTAGAAAATTGTTGTTGTTTTGTAAAAATTTTCAATGTAAGCATTTTTTTATAAAACAACAACAATTTTCTACAATCTAAAATAATAATTATAAATAAAATAATTACAATTATAAATAAAATATAACAAAAAATAATTTAGTTAATTAATTTAAAATCTATAAATGGCTTAATATTAATTTTTACGTAGAAATATCTTTGGTTGATGGTCAATTCCAGAAGAAGAAAAACATGTTCTATGTATAATAACAAAATAATACAATGTAAATAATTCTGTTACTTGTATGGAATGAAGATATATTATTATTAATAATTTTCATAATGTTAGAAATAATTTAATTTTCTACTAAAATTTTATAAAAAGCAAAATTTATATATATATAATTGCCGGAAATTCGATTATTTTTCAATCGATTTTTTGGCAAGATTGATTTTTGTATATATATATATACATGATTTTGCTTTTTATACAACTTTAGTAGAAAATTAAATTATTTCTAACATTATTAATAATAATATATCTTCATTCCATACCGGTAACAGAATTATTTACATTGTATAATTTTGTTGATTGATTTTCGTAAAATTGGCTTATATATTTCGCTTTATTTCACGTTTTTATTTTCTAGCAGTTTCTATGTGAACCAAAACAATAAAATTGAGTAAAAATATATCTGCATTAATTGTAATTTTAATGCTGAAAATCCCGTGTTTGTATATTTTCTGTGAATTTTTTGAGAGAGAAAAATAATATTATCAAAATTTTGATAAAAATTTCGAAAATCCATCGAAAAACTAAAAATCTCAAAACGGCTTTAAATTATAACCAAATTGTAGCTAAAGATTGTAAGAATAATCTGTGAGAATTTGAGCTGCAACAAAAATTTAGTTTTCGATTAACTCGCCCGTAAAATTGACCTTTTCAAAATGGGCGTAAAATTTCGCTAGATTTCGCGATTTTTTCTAATGTTTTCAGGTGAAGTAAAATAATAAAATTGAGTGGAAATATAGCTAAATTCATTGTGACTCCAATGCTGAAAACGCTGTGTTTCTATCTTTTCTGTGAAGCTAGTAATCTTGCTCGAACCGCGTATAAGTCGGAATCGGCGAATCGGCGGGCTTCGCTTAAACCGTTCCCATAAGGCACCGTGTAAATCTCACGGAAGTAATTAAAACGGGCAAAAATTATTGGAAATGATTATTTTTGGAAGAAATTGAATAGTCAAAATTTTTTCTAGCATTATTAAGAGTATTTATGATTTTTTTCAAAAATTTTTGAAAGAAAAAAAAAATATTGGAATTTGATCTAAATTCGTTGAAAAATCAAAAAATCTCGAAATGGCTTAAAATTGTTACCAAAACGTAGCTAATAAATGGATGAATAATCTGTAAGATTTTGAGCTCCAGCAAAAATTTAGTTTTCGAATAGTTCACCCGCAAAGTAGTCATTCACAAAATGGGTTAAAAATTTCGCTTGATTTCGCGATTTTTTTCCAGCGGGTTCAGCTAAATAAAAATGATAAAATTTGGTGAAAATATAGCTAAATTTATTTATAATCGAATGCTGAAAACCTCGCGTTTCTATCTTTTCTATGACGCTAGTAATCCGAGTCAAACCGCAGAGAAGTCTGAAATGGCCAATCGGCGGGCTTCGCTTAAACCGTTTCCATAAAGTTTCATGTAAATTTCACGTAGCTAATTAAAATGGGGGAAAAATATTGGAAATTATCATTTTTGAGTAAATCTGAATAGTCCACACTATTTCTAGTATTATCAAGAGTGTTTGTGATTTTTTTCAGAATTTTTTGAAAGAAAAAAAATCATCAAAATTTTATAAAAATCACGAAAATCCGTCGAAAAATCAAATATTTCAAAACGGCTTAATATTATAACTGAAATGTAGCTAAAGAATGGGGGAATAATCTGTGAAAATTTGAGCTCCAGCAAAAATTTAGTTTTCGATCAGCTCCCCCGCAAGTTTGATCTTCGTAAAATGGGCTTAAAATTTCGCTTGATTTCGCAATTCTTTTCTAGCGGTTTCAGCTAAATGAAAATGATAAAATTAGGTGAAAATATAGCTACATTTATTTTTAATCGAATGCTGAAAATCCCGCGTTTCTATCTTTTCTGTGAAGCTACTAATCCCAGTAGAACCGCAAAGAAGTCTGAAATGACCAATCGGCGGGCTTCGCTTAAACCGTTCACATAAGATTTCATGTAAATTTCACGGAGCTAATAAAAATCGAAGGAAATGATTAAAAATAATTATTTTATATTATTTTTAGGGGAAAGTGAATATTCCACGTTATTTTTAATATTATCAAGAGTGTTTTTGAATATTTTCAGAATTTTTTTAAAGGAAACAAATTTTATCGAAATTTTATATAAAATACGAAATCCGTCGAAAAATCAAAAATCTCAAAACGGTTTAAAATTATGACTAAATTGTAGCTAAAGAATAGAAGAATAATTTGTGAGAAGTTTACCTCTAAAAAAAAATATTTTTCAATTAGATCCCCCGCAAAGTTGACCTTTGTAAAATAGGCTTAAAATTTCGCTCGATTTCGCGATTTTTTCTGGTGGTTTCAGTTGAACAAAAACGATAAAATTGGGTGAAAATATAGCTATGTTTATTTTTAATCGAATGTTGAAAACCCCGTGTTTCTATCTTTTCTGAAAAACTAGTAATCTTAGTGGAAACGTAGATAAGTCAGAAACGGCCGATCTGCGGGCTTCGCTTAAACCGTTCCCATAAGGTTCCATGTAAATTTTACGAAGCTAATTAAAACGGGCGAAAATTATAAAAAATGATTATCTCTGAACGAAACTGATTAGTACAAGTTGTTTCTAGTAATATCGTGAGTGTTTGTAATTTTTTTCAGATTTTTTTGAGACAGAAAAAAATCATCGAAATTTGATCAAAATTACAAAAATCCGTCGAAAAATAAAAAATCTCAAAACGGCTTAATATTATAACCAAATTGTAGCTAGAGAATGGAAGAATAATTTCTGAGAATTTGAGTTCCAGCAAAAAATTAGTTTTCGATTAGCGCGTCCGAAAAATTGACCTTTTCAAAATGGGCTCAAAATTTCACTCGATTTTGCGATATTTTCCTATCGGTTTTAGATACATTAAAACAATAAGCTTTGGTGGAAATATAGCTGCATTCATTATCAATCGAATGCTGAAAACCTCGCATTTCTATCTTTTCTATGAGGTTAGTAATCTTAGTCGAACCGCAGATACGTCGGAAACGGCCAATCGGCGGGCTTCGTTTAAATCGTTCCCATAAGGCACCGTGTAAATCTCACGGAGCTAATTAAAACGGGAAAAAAATATTGGAAATGATTATTTTTGGGGAAAATTAAATAGTCTATGTTGTTTCTAGTATCATGAAGGGTATTTGTGATTTTTGTCAGGATTTTTTGAGACAAAATAGTTTTTATGGAAATTTGATAGAAAATCATGAAAAATCAAAAATCTCAAAACGGCTTAAAATTATAACCAAATTGTAGCTAAAGAATGGAAGAATAATCTCTGAGAATTTGAGCTCCAGTAAAAATTTATTTTTCGATTAGCTCCCCCGCAAAGTTGACCTTCCTAAAATGGGCTTAAAATTTCGCTCGATTTCGCGATTTTTTTTCTAACTTTTTCAGCTTAACTAAAATGTTAAAATTGGGTGAAAATATAACTACATTCATTATGAATCGAATACGGAAAACCTCGTGTTTCTATCTTTTTTGTGAGGCTAGAAATCTTAGTCGAACCGCAGAGAAGTCTAAAACGGCCAATCGACGGGCTTCGCTTTAACCGTTCCCATAAGAACCATTGTGATTTCACGCGGCGATTCAAGTATTTATAAAAAAATAAAAATAAATAAATACTGCAGCGATAATTTAAATACACCGATCGCTTAATTAGACTCCGGGAAGGGAGATAATTCTGTCAATTGTTACTACCAGGTGTACCCTTCATCCCCTCTACAGCAAACTAATTGTGTGCTTTTTTTAAATGGGTCGAAAGATTTATTTCGTTATTCGAAATAAATCTTTCGACCCATCATTAATATAAAATATTAAAAAAATTGCCAAATGGTATGTAAATCGCTTAATTACACTTCAGACTACAAGACTAAGTAAATTGTTTGTACCTGATGCATCCTTTATCGATGGCAACCTAAATGTATGCTATTTTCAAATGTGTCAACAGTCAACCCCTCCACAGCAATATAAATTTAGAAATTAGTCGAAATTAATCGATAGCTTTAGACTGCTGCAATGTTGATTTAACTACTCAAATCGCTTAATTAGACTTGGGACTACAAGATTATGTCAATTGTTTGTTCCTGATGCACCCTAGAGCTCCTCCATAGCAACCTAAATGTGTGCTATTTTCAAATGGGTGGTCAGATTTATTTCAAATAAAAGCAAAAAACTATTAAATGGTTCATTTAACTACTCAAATCGCTTAATTAGACTTCGGACTACAAGATTACGTCAATTGTTTATACCTGATGCACCGTTGATCCCCTTCACAGCAACCAATATTTATGCTACTTTCATGTGAGTTGACAGATTTAATTCGGATTAAAAATTATAAAAAAAAAAAACATGTAAAATCTGCTAAAAGATTGATTTAGCTACTTGAATTATTTAATTAGTTTTCGGATTACAAGTTACAGTCAATTGTTTGTACATGGTGCACCCTTGATCCTTTTCGCAGTAATCCTATTTTGTATCATTTTTAAATTAAAAATTATTAAAAATGAATTAGAAATTGCTGCAGGTTAGATATAAAAGAACTTAATATAATATAACGATTTTCATTATACACATTTCTAAATAAAAATAATAAAAAAAAACGTTGTTTTATTTACAAATAGTATATTATGGATATTCATGAAGTAAAAGTCTCGACCATCAATTATTATTTATTTTAATCAGTTTTTCTATTTATTGATAGATTAATAATAATGTATAGGTGAAAAGACCGTTGGTCAATAGCTAATTTACTGAACTGCATTGAACAGTGTCAATGCATGTATTATTATGTAAATATGCAAAAATTATATGTTCCGTAAATAAAGATTGTTTCTATGTAATAATATTTTCATATTTACTATTTAATTATATATTTATTTACATAAATATCCAATATCCTATTTTTATATATCGGAGATTTCCGTAAATAGGATTTCGTTATTAACACACGTGTTTATTAATTAATTATTAATAGAATTATGCAACTCATTTTCACGTTTTTCAATAAAATTAAATAAATGTGTATATGATAGGAAAAAAAACACAACAAAACGTGTGTTCGTAAGGAGACAATCAATTTGTGGAAATTTACCCGTTTTTCGAATTCCAATCAAAAACCGCAATCACAACGAAAACAAGTTAACAATGTGCGAAAAATTAGTAATGCAAAAAAATGATTAACAGGTAATCAAACAAGATGAAAAAATGCACAAAGAAATTAATAATGCAACAAAAAAAATCGATCGAATAAATAAAAGGAATAGAGAATGATTATAAATTCAATTAGTGGTTAAAATAAGTAATAAAGATAAAACGAAACGCTACGGAGAAATTAATTAATAATGCAATATAAATCACACATTGAGTTTAAAGGAAAGGAAAAAAATACACAAAGAAATTATTAATGCAACAAAAAAAATTATGGAATAAATAAAATAAATAAAGAATGATTAGAAATTCAATTGGTGGTTAAATAAAGTAATGGAGAATAAAAACTTAACGTAGAAATTAATGAATACTGCAACATAAATCAATGTGTGATTAAAGGGAAGAAAAAATGCACAGAGAAATTATTAATGCAATAAAAAAAATCTATCCAATAAATAAAAGAAATACAGAATGATTAGAAATTCAATAAATAAATAATGAAGGAAAAAAAACGTTGCAGAGAAATTAATTAAAAATGCAAAATAAATCAATAGGTGACGAAAGGAAATGGAAAAAATAAAATAATGCAACAGCAAAACATAATGTGAATGAGTGTACACACTATTATTGGCGGAGAGTGCTGCCTTTCTGGAGCGTTGATCTTGGTATTTATCTCCAGAAAATCTATTTGGGGAAGGGAGGATTTCGTGGCCTATGGGGTCGGTGAAGAAAACATTAGTAACAAACAATGTAATCACTTTCAAGCAGTTTTTTATTATTATTATTTTAAATAATTTTTCATTCAAATTAAATCTGTAGACCCATTTGAAAATAAGACAAATTAAAGTTGCTATGGAGGGGATAAAGGCTGCATCACCTATAAATAATCGACCGAATCGTGCAGTTCGGAACCTAATTAAGCGATTCAAGTGATGAAATCAACCCACCGGCATTTATTTATTTTTATTATTTTGGCACAGTTTATGATTCGAATTAAATCTGTCAATCCGTTTAAAAATAACACAAGTTAATGGGGTGTCCCCTCCACTATAACTGTAAACAATCGAACGGATCCGGAACTAATCAATCGATTCAAGTAACAAACCTTCTAATCATTTTTTATTATTAATTTTTTTGTATAATTTATAAATTAGAATTTAATCTATCGACTTATTTGAAAACAACACAATTAAGGCTGCTATGGAGGGAATGAAGGATGTATCAGCCAGAAAAACTCGAATAAATATTGCAGTCTGGAACCTAATTAAGAGATTCGAATAATAAAATCAACCCTCCGACAGTTTTTATTATTATTTTTTTACATAATTTTTAATTCAAATTAAATCTATCGATCTATTTGAAAATAACACAAATTATGGTTCCTATATAGGGGAGTTTCAGCTACAAATAATTGGCCGAATCTTGCAGTCCGGAATCTAATTAATCTATTCAAGTAATAAAATCAACCCTCCAGCAGTTTTTATTATTATTATTTTACAAAATTTTTAATTCGAATTAAATCTATCGAACTGTTTGAAAATATCATTAAGATTCCTATAGAGGGGATAAAAGGAGTTTCAGCTACAAACAATCGGCCGAATCTTGCAGTCCGGAACCCAATTAAGCGATTCAAGCAATTAAATTAACCCTGCGGCATTTTTTTCAAATTATACATTTTTTTCTCTTCTAATAATTTAATTAAATCCCATTCTAAACAGATCAATTATGTCACACGAAATAATTAAACGCCAGTTATATAAATTTTAAGTGTCGCGTGCGTGGTAAAACTCGAATTAATCACCGGAGACAACATTCAATTGTTTTTATTTGGAAATGAAGGTTGTTTTTTTCTGCGTTCGTGCGTTTTTTTGTTTCCTTTTTCATTATCTGTTTGAGCGAAAAGTGAGAGTTTCTCGTGATATAAAATTATAATTTACGCGCGCGCGTGTGTGTGTGTGAATTAATTAAATGGTCGTTTTAATTATACACAACAAGAGCGCGAATAATTTTTGTGGGCTTGTGGATAATTGGAGATAATCGGAATGCATTTCTGGGCAGCTAATTATCGGTTATTTATTTTAATGTTTTTGTTTGCCAACATTAATATCCGTGCTTGCATTAAATCGGTAATAACGCAAAAACTATGGATGGGGTATTTTTTGTTTTTTGCATATTTTGAAAGGAAAGGGTTTGAATGACCACCCCACAAAATTTTATGAAAGTAGCCCGCGAAAAAAATTAATTACGATTTTTTTTATTTCGCACTCACAGGAAATTCAGCATAAATTCATGAGTTTTCGCATAAAATCAAAAATAACTCGAAAACCACGGATATGGTATCTTTTGTATTTTGTATATTCTAAAAGCAAAGGGATTAGATAATACTACCAGAAAGTTTCGAGGAGTTACCCCGCAAAATAAATAAAGTACAATTTTATTATTTCGCACTCACAAAAAAATCGATAGAATTAAATAAAATGAAACAAAGATGATTCACACGTTTGCAGTTATTTAAATTACAATGAAATTTTCCTTGTTTAATTTCATTGTAATTCGATAGAAATTCGTGATTTTCGCATAAAATCGAAAATAACTCAAAAACTATGGATGGTATATTTTTTGTTTTTTTGCATATTCCAAAAGGAGAGGGTTTAAACAACACCTTCAGAAAATTTCACAAAGCTACACCGCGGAAAAAATAAATTATGATTATTTTTTATTTCGCATTTACAAAAAATCGAAAAAATTCGTGCTTTTTGCATGAAATCGAAATTAACTCAAAAACTACGAAAGGTGTATTTTTTCATTTTTGTATATTCTGAAAGGCTTGAATAACCTCCTCAGAAAGTTTGACGAAGCTACCCCACCAAAACAATATATTACAAAAAAAAATGGACAGAAATTCATGTTTCCTTACATAAAATCAAAAACAACTCAAAAACTACGGATGGGGTGTTTTTTGTTTTTTATATATTTTGAAAGGGGAGGGTTTAAATAACACCCCTACAAAGTTTCATGAAGCTACCGCTTAAAAAAATTGAATTACGATTTTTTTATTTCACGCTAACAGAAAATTCGACGGAAATGCACGGTTTCTCGCATAAAATCAAAAATATCTCAAAAACTACGAAGAGGGTAATTTTGGATCTTTACATATTCTGAAAGATAAGTGTTTAAACAATATCTCCAGAAAGTTTCACGAAGCTACCTCTCGAAAAAAATAAATTATGATTTTTTAATTTCGCACTCGCGGGAAATTCGACAGAAATTCATGTTTTCTCGCATAAAATCAAAAATATCTCAAAAACTACGGAGGGGGTAATTTTGGGTTTTTGCATATTCTGAAAGATAAGTGTTTAAACAACATCCCCAGAAAGTTTCACAAAGCTACCCCTCGAAAAAAATAAATTATGATTTTTTATTTCGCATTCGCAGGAAATTCGACGGAAAATCATGTTTTCTTGCATAAAATCAAAAATAACTCAAAAACTACGGAGGGGGTAATTTTGGGTCTTTGCATATTCTGAAAGATAAGTGTTTAAACAACATCCCTGGAAAGTTTTACGAAGCTACCCCTCGAAAAAAATAAATTATGATTTTTTATTTCGCATTCGCAGGAAATTCGACGGAAAATCATGTTTTCTTGCATAAAATCAAAAATAAATCAAAAACTACGAATAGGATATATTTAATTTTTTGTATATTCTGAAAGGAGAGTGTTTGCATAACACTTAGAGAAAATTTCACGTAGCTACCACGCGAAAAAAATAAATTACATTTTTTTATATTTCCCACTCCCAGAAAATTCAACAGATATACACATTTTTTGCATACATTTGAAAACAATTCAAAAACTGTAATTAATTAGCTCCATTTAAATTTCAATGCGCGTCTGTATTTCAAATAGCTTTTCTTTTCACTTGTTTCGGCCTAGAAATCAATCGTCTCTCTTTTTCTCCGTCGTTAGTATAAAATAACTGAGCGGTCGTAAACTTTTCGAAAGAATTCGTGTCGATCATCGCTGTTTACAACGAATCGCAATGGGATTAATTAGAAGAAGAAAAAAAGAAGAAGTGCTGCACATGGAAATAAGAATGCTGTTTAATGAATACTTTTTTGGGACGAAGAAAAATAAGATAAATTAAAAAACAAACAAACATTACTTAGGTATAAATAAAAAAAGAGTATACATTCACTTGGTCACAGTTATTTAAATATATTAAATAAAAATGATTTGAAAATAATTAATAAATTATTTTCACATTTAGCTCTGTGACTTTTGACTTACGTTACGTAAGTACGTTGTTTTAATGTGCATTTGTTTAACGTACTTACGTAACGTAAGTCAAAAGTCACAGAGCTAAATGTGAAAATAATTTATTAATTATTTTCGAATTCTTATATGTATATACACACATCTGTATTCAGTCTATACAGAAAATTTTAACAATATAACATAAATAATTACAATACATATATGTGTTGTAGGTGAATGGGTTATCGACCAGAGGTCTTTCTGTCCTGTCATGAATTTATGATGAAGTTAAAGAAAAATTAATGCTAGCTAGCTGGACTGTGATGGTTTGCGCAAATTAATTGCTGAATTGATGATTGTAGGATGTTTGTATTTAGGAGGGATATTAGGGTTACGGGGAATACAGATTTTTTTTTATGATGAGATAGGTAGGGCTTTCAAAATCTTTATATACAATTTATTTAAATGACTGTGACCAAGTGAAGAAATCCTTTATTTTATTATAAACCAACGTTGCAAATGATACTATGAAATAAAGATTATTATTATTTTTTAAAACCCTACACCCATATGGGTAGAAAGGGTCATTGAATATATATTATTATTTATTTTGTACCTCGACACCAAATACAGGTAAAAGAGGATAAGATTAAGAAAGAATATTTATTTAGTTTCGGTGGATTTTCGCGGTTTTACCAAACATCAGTGAAACGTAATGGAGTAAAAGTACAGAGAGAAAAAAAATGGAATTCCAATACATCCGCAATAGGTTTTTTTTTTTCTTCTTCTTGTTTCGCGCTTGAAATCCCAGAAATGTTAATTAACAATATCCGGTAATGGACCATAAAAAAAACGTAAATAAAAAGTTAGCGTGGATTATTACAAATTCAGTCGAGTGTCGTGCGTGGATTTTTGTGGTTGTTAAATCATCTTTAAAAATAAAAGAAAGGAAAAAAATAACCGCTGATTATTGTGAATCGAGGTAAATTTATTGAACAAATTAATTCTACTTAAATTCGTAGGTTAAGTGAAAGGTCAGTAACAGTTTAAGCTGACTGAACTTCGCCTACACTCGTAACATTTGATTTTGTATTTTTTTTCTGTGATAAATAAAGGTATTATTATATTAAATAAAATTCGCATTTTTTTCCTAAAATTGTATATAACTCAAAAACTACGAATGTGGTTTTGTTAGTTCTTTGTATATTCTGAATAAGGAAGATTTAAACCCTCCACGAAACTACCCCTCCTTTTTAAACTCCTAAGGGTTGTTGGTGAGAGTAATTTCTTGTTAAAGTACACCCCAGAAAGTTTCACGATGCTATGAAAAACAAATTATTATTATTCTATTTGCAACTTTTTTTTGGCTTAGGATTTTCTCCAATCAGCCACTAACGAAAGATTATTTGCGACTTACAGAAAATTCGACAGAAATTCGCGTTTTTGCAAAAATTGAAAATAACTCAAAAACTATGAATGCGGATATTCCTATTTTTTGCATATTCTGAAAGGTGAGGGTTCAAACAACACCTCCACAAAGGGTTCAAACAACACCTCCACAAAATTTCACGAAGTTGTCCCAAAAAAAAATTAATTGCGATTTTTTTATTTCCCATTCACAGAAAATTCGATAGCAATCGTGTTTTTTTTTTTTGCACAGAACTGAAAATAATTCAAAGACTACAGATGGAGTATTTTTTGTTTTTTTATATATTTTCAATGGAGAGGGTCGAAAAAGTTTTACGAAGCTAGCCTGCGAAAAAAAATATATTACGAGGTTTTGAATTGCGCAATTACAGAAATTTCGATAGAAATTCGCGTTTTTTTTTTTGCAAAATAACTCAAAATATAGATGGGGTAATTTATGTTTTTTGATTATTCTGAAAGGGGGTTTTTAAAGAACACCCATAGAAAATTTGATGTAGCTTCCGCGGGAAAAATGAAATTACGATTTATTTTTATTTTCAATTCTACAGGAATTCATTTTTTTTGCATAAAATTGAAAATAACTCAAAAACTATGGATGGAGTAATTTATATATTTTACATATTCTAAAAGATGAGGGTTCAAACAACACCCCCACAAAGTTTCACGAAGTTGCCCCCCGAAAAAAAAAATAAATTGCGATTTTTTTATTTTCCATTCACAGAAAAATTTAATAGCAATTCGTGCTTTTTTTCGCATAAAACTACAGATGGGGTATTTTTTGTTTTTTTTTTATATATTTTAAATGGAGAGGGTTTTAATCATACGTCGAAAAAGTTTTACGAAGTTAGCCTGCGAAAAAAATAAATTACGAGGTTTTAAATTACGCAATTACAGAAAATTAGACAGAAATTCGCGTTTTTTTTTTTGATAAAATTAAAAATAACTCAAAAACTATGGATGGGGTAATTTCTATATTTTGCATATTCTGAAAGATGAGGGTTCAAACAACACCCCCCACAAAGTTTCACGAAGCTACTCCACAAATTTAGTTTATAATTCCAACTCCTTAACTTAATGTAAATTAATCACTTAAACGTATGCATTTAAATTCTACAAAAAGAAAAAAACATTCTTCCTCTGTTAATTAACGTAAATGCAGTTTATGCGAATAATTAATCCACGTGAAGGATTTAGCAATTTACGGATAATTTATAGAGAGAAAATAAGAAAAAAATACGCGCACGGCTTTAAACAATTCGAGCGCGTTCATTACGAGTCCGGAAAAACGGTGGAAATTATTCCGCGCCTTGACATCGATTTACTAAACGTTCACACTCGTACGAGCGCGAGATGATTTTAAGGATTAATCCAGCACTGACGAGGTTAATTATTGATGAGTTAATTTGTTCGGATAATTGGTTTGTTGATAAATCAAGCGCTAAGAACCGTTTCTTCGCTGTTTTATTTTTATTGCTTTGGGAAGGAAAGGATAAAAATGAACATGAATGAAGAAAGGTTATTGGCGCTTTATTTATTAATTGTGCATACATTTGATCTTAACATAAATCACTCAATTTAATTGAGTTGTAATTGTAAGTGATTAATGGATGTTGAAAATATTCATTGCGGTTTTAATAAATTTAAAAGAAAATATTCCTTAAAGGCAGAAAGAAAGAATAGCCCATGACAGACTACTAACGCAATTGTACATATTGTTATAATAAATTTTGTAAATTTTTGTTATCATATTATCAGAATAAAGATGTTGTACAAAGATGTTTTGTAGATAATATGATAACAAAAATTTACAAAATTTATTATAACAAAATGTACAATATATATATATATATATTCTTAATTTAATTCACATTTTTGGAAAGATCATTTCACGATGGCCAATTGACAGAAATTTAAAATGTATATTGTATAATTTTATGTAGATATTGTATTGTGTTAATCAATAAATATTTATTTATTCACTTAACGAGATTCTTCTAACATAAATAGAAAATTAATACAATTAGTAATAAAATAAGTTGTTTATATCATAGTTTTGGTACGGTGAAAAAATTATCAGGGGGCGCTTTCGCCATAGAAACTGTACCTAGTAATAATAAACGCACTTAAGAACTAAATTATACCTTATTTATAATAAACAGAGTGATTATACAAAAAATAACAACCCTTAACAACTTATATGTAATTATGAGTTGAATTTACAAAAAATAATAATTAAAGTTTAACAACCTACAAAATTATATCTAGAAATATTATGTATATACAATATCATTCATAACTTTTCTCTTCTAAAGTGCTTTGATTTTTTCTTTATTTTACATTTTGTTGGCACCAGTGAATAAAAACAAATAAAACGTCACATGTGTCATTATTTATCAAATCAAAATCAATTAAATCGATGGTTGAGGCTTTTACTTGATAACCCACCATAATACGCTATTTGTAAATAATACGTTTTTTTAAGTTTAACAAAATTTAAAAAAAAACTTGTTTTATTTAAAAAAATAGTAAATGAAATTCTTCAATTTGTTAGAATAACATAACCTATAACGTGTAGTTACTTTTATCGCCAACATATGTAAATGAACAATGTTGTCGAAGCGCCCTAAAAACTTTGACTATTGCCAACATCATTTTTTTTAAATAAAAATTCAAAGCACTCTAGAGATGAAAAATCTTAATCATATTGTATATACATAATCTTTATTGATGAACACAATAAAATATGTACATATATATTTATACCCAATACTGGTAAAAAAGGATAAGATTAAGAAAGGAAGAATAAATATTTGTGAAGGTTTGCCAATTGGTAATGCAAAATATATACAAATAGAAAAGAGTATTTATTCAAATAAATGAGTTTTGAGTTCACGTGAAGTGTTATTTAAATAAATGAAATAAAAATTATTTGAATTTATTCAAATTAATTATATATAAATATCTTTATTTATGAATTTTGTACAATGAGGTGTGTGTTTACATTTTAATATATATTATAATACTGTCTGTTACAATAATTCACAAACTGGCTATGGACAAATTAATTATTTTCAAGCGGTTTTTATTCAAAATATATACATTGTTTTATTTTTATATTATATTATTAATAATAATAATTTATGTAGTATTTTTATATCATTTATTATTATTTTAATTAATGACAATCACAATTATCTCACTTTCTCATTTTTGTTTGTCTCAAATAACATAAATCCTTGAGAGAGAAAAAAAACGAATTGCGTGGATTCATTCGTAAAAAAAAAAGATTACAAATTACACTTCCAAATCCGAGTGCAGGCTTACGGTTCTGCGATCGCCATAAAATGTTTTATGCGTGCGCAAACAGGCTTAGGCTAATTACGGTTTTTATCTGTCTGTAAGACCGTTAATTAAGTAATGGGCTTTAATTGTTCTCTGTCAAGGTCTGGATTTGCATTAACGCACACACCCCTCGTGCATAAATAAATAAATAAATAAACGGACGTGATATTAATACGTGTATTATAAAAAAACAAACACGAGCACATGAATTACGCATTGTTTCTGCTCAGAGGATTTTTTTTTTATTTTGTAATAATGAATTTGAATAAATTATTGTTAATAGTAATAAATCGTAGAAAGACCTCTGGTCGATAGACAGTTTGGGATTGATATATAACGTATAATATTGTATAATCGTGTTGTATTGTATTGTAAGTACTATTGCAGATACTAGTCCTGAATAAAGATTTATATATATATGATAATCGTTTGCATTGTCATTATTTCTTCTTCTTCTCGAATCCTTATTCCTTATTGTTTTTGCTGCATAATTTTATATAGAAAATCTTTATTTCTGAGAAATGCGTTAAAATACATTACAATATTTAGATTACAATCATAAACCTCTAGTTAAGCCTCAGAGAATGGCTATGGACTATCGGTCTTTCTGCCTGCATAATTATTATTTTGTAATACTAAGTTAAGACCGATGATCGATAAAAATGGCTATAGATGACAATGATTAATTAAATATCTGAATTGTTCAATTTTAATTAGAAACATTTATACGTAAACACAGCTACACTAATTTTCATTATATATATATAACATCTTTATTGAGGCTTTGATACAATTAGCTATAATACAATATTTGATTTAATATGAACTAAATGGCTATCGACCATTGCTCTAATTTTCATTATTATTCCCTAATTAACTTCATGAAACTGGTGCATCTTGATGTTCAACAATATTCAGATATATTTCTGTGCAGTACAAAAGAGTACTGCCAATTCCTGTTATTTTCGCATAAAATTGAAAATAATTCAAAAACGTCTTGTTTTTGCATATTCTAAAAAGAGGAGGGTTTCAATAATAAATTTCACGAAGTTTTAAATTACGGTATTTTTTTCTTTATTTCGCACTTTTCACTATTTTTCATTTTTCAGGGACGCACTTTCGGTGCGATCATCCAGAGTTTCCTGAAGAGCAGCGAGACTTTGAACAACGAATACCTCCCCGCTTACGAAACGCCGGTAGGGAGGAAAGCCTACGAGGACACGCTGGAGTGCGTCCGGATGGGATTCCCGCAGTACGTGAGGGAATTGGAAGGCACTGCTGATGGAGCCAAAGTTCCTTTCCACAAGGTAAACAGAATTATGATAACTAGTTATTGGTTTTGCGTTTATCAGGTGTATAAATATGCAACCGATTGTTTATTGTTGTAAAAAGTACATGCACTATTCCCACATTTTCAGCAATTTATAAATGCCACGCTAAAAAAACAGTTTTTATTCATAACCGTTCATTCCTTGGTTTTGTTAAGAATAATATCTGTTTTTTTTTTTAATTGAATCCAAATTATTTTGATCATATATTAAGACCTGTATCATCCAATAGATACCTTTATTTTATTTATTAATTTAGGTGAACCAGTTTATGAATGCCACGCCAAAAAAAAACAGTTTTTTTATTTATTTTGAAACCATCCAGTTATCGAGCCATACTTGCAGATTTTCATATAAATTGAATCGATATTCAGCGAGAGAATATCCCAGTGATACGAATAGATGATAATCAGAAGGAGAATAAGCTTCATATTCTAGTATTTCCCAAATAAACGCATCGATCGTTTTCCAGACCCGTTTTACTATATATGATGAGATATTGTCATGGAGCAAAATTATTTTGTCTTGCCTTTTTTTCATATTCCGGTCGTTTTTCACGTAATGCTCGGTTTAAATCGATTATTTGTAGTTGGTAGAGATCACTGTTAACAGTATTAGCACGTTTTAGTAGCTCATAATATACTACACCCTTCTGGCTCCACCAAACACAAAACGTTGTCTTCTTTCTAAAGCGATTTGATCTTGCAGTGGATGATTCGCCTAGACTCTTAGGATTCTCAAAATGTATTAATTTTTCGATGGAGAAATGACTTTCTTTTGGATATTTCGAGAAGAATTTCACATGTAGTTTTTCGATTTTCTTGCTGCCTTTCGTGCGGAACCCATTTTCCCACATTCTGAACATTTCACATAGTTTTCAAACGAATGGAGACAGCTTTCTGCGTCAGATTCATTGATCCGCGCGTTCTTGTTCGTTGTCTGAGAATTGTTTCGGTGGTTTCCCAAGGTCTTCGTTTCTCACGTCGAAATCAGCACTTTTGATTTTTTTGAACAACTTGAAATATTGTATTTTACCAAAAGCATGTTTACCGTAAGCTTCGACAAGCATTCGATGCGATTCTGATCATAAGAAATATTGAAACATTGATTCAAATAACGAACATATAAATATATATATATATATATATATAATCGATGTCCCCTTTTACCAATTGGTGTCGGGGTGAAGATATAAATAAAAAAATAAATTTTCAGTTTTCGCGAAAACAAAAAAAAAACGTAAGCCAGTTTTCTAAACGGGATATTAATCAGCATGAAATTCTGCAAAAGTACCAAATTTAATCCTACCGTCTAACGAGATATCGCAAATCGTAGCTCGTAGGGACAAAACTCGACATGTTTAAGGCTATAGAAAATTATTTCGGTGTATAAAAACTATGTTGTTCTGTATTGAAAATCATTATCAGCTGTTAGTCGGATATGATGGAACTACAGAAGTGGCCATAAACTGATGCTAGCACCATCTATAGGAAAATTCCAGTTTCATACTTCTACACCTGGTATATTACATTAATTTCCATTTGTTATATTTTTCTTTATTATTTTTTTCAGTTATTTTTATTACACATGGATAACATTACGACGAATGTCTGTGAGCGAGCGGGGAATATTCAACCCGTGGGATGTTCGACTGTGTGCGTCAACAATTACGACCAGGTAAGCAATTAAAATAAATAATAATTAATTGAATCGGCTGTTAATTGTTGAAAGTTCATATTCACTTTTAAATTGAATAAAACAAGTGTTTAACTTTCAAAATAGTAGCGTTTCAATATAATATTTTGAAAGTTAAACAGTTGTTTTGTTCAATTTAAAAGTAAAATAAATAAATTATACAAAATATTTATACGTCGTCCTGATAATCGATTAATCATCATAATATTGCAAAAACCCCTGCTGTTGAAATGGGACTAAAACGGTTCGTAAAATTTTAATAACCATATATTTCATACACGTAAAGTTAGAAAATGCGAAAGATTTTAAAAAATATTTCATACATGTTCCAACAAATAGTGAATAATCAAGCAATTCCTCCTAAAGGCAAAACATTTTTAAATATCATGTTATACATGCGTCTACAAGTGGTAGATGCATCAGGCAATTCCTAAAGACATTTTTTCAATACGTTATGCATGCTTCTACAAATGGTGGATGCGCCGGGCATTTCCTGAATACTTTTTAATATGTGTGTGAAGCTGGCAATAATTCCAGCAATAACCCAGCGCTTCCACCATTTTTTTAAAATAATTTAAATAATATTTTTTACAACAAATCAGCGACTAAATGTAAACATTTTATAACCATTTAAGTAAAATAAACAAAATCTATAAAACGCGATAAGACACAATTTTATAATTGCATCCTAACCAAATTAATGGTAAATTAAAAAATCCCAAAAGTCAAATTTTTAAAATGTTTTTTCTTCGAAGTGCACTAATTTAGATTCAATTTTCTTTCACCAAATGTTTATACAATTATTATACAATACATTTCCAATGTCAAAATGTTTACATTCTTATTAGTTTAATTTCTATGGGGCTTATTGCCAACTTCCATATTTTCCTCTTTCGGGGACATTTTCAAATAATCATATTTTCAAATTCGATACTTTAAATTCAACTATCTTTCTAGAGTTCTTTAAACTATTTAGTCTAGTCTTAGACTTATATGAATGTATTGTTATATATTTTTTTTAACACTACTCTCATTTGTATCTATTTTTTATTTGTTTTTTTTATCATTAAGTATCATGAATTAAACTTATATTGTATTATTGTAAAATGGTGATAAGCCGTCAATAAAGTAAATTAATTAATTATTCCTAATGAACAAATATCACTTGTCATATTTTTTATGAAAAAAATGTTTATAACAAATTAACCAAGTGGAATGTAAATATTCTATCAGTTGACATTTATTTACTATAGCTTGTTTGAGTATATCCTGAAGAGAAATTATACTTAAAGTCGTGCAATTTGAAAATATTAATTTTTTAATGTGAAATCCTCATGGTGCCAGCAATAAGTGTAATAACAAGGTAAATAAACATTCTGAGAATTGATTACTGCCATTTAAGAATTGTTCTATCATATTTCTATAGAAAAATTAATTTAAATAATGTTATTTCTAAAAATGGATTATTGGGGAATGCACCCTGATGGTGGCAGCGCGTTTTGCTAGCAATAAGTCCAATAACAAATTAACCAAAACGAATGTAAACATTCTGACAGTTAAAAATTGTCATGTAATGATTGTGTTATTATAATTTTAAAGAAAATTGAATTTAAAATAGTGCCATTTTGAAATATACCATTTTGAAAATTAAGGCGGTTGGTGAGACCCAACAAAATGTGTAATAACAATTTAAGAAATTATAAAGTAAAGCCTTTGACAAGTGATATTTGTTCATTAGGAATAGTTTAAAGAACTCTAGAAAGATAGTTGAATTTAAAGTATTGAATTTGAAAATATGATTATTTGAAAATGTCCCCGAAAGAGGAAAATATGGGAGCTGGCAATAAGCCCTATAGAAATTAAACCAATAAGAATGTAAACATTTTGACATTGGAAATGTATTGTATAATAATTGTATAACCATTTAGTGAAAGAAAATTGAATCTAAATTAGTACACTTGGAAGAAAAAATATTTTAAAAATTTTACTTTTGGGATTTTTTAATTCACCATTAATTTGGTTAGGATGCATTTATAAAATTGTGTCTTATCGCGTTTTATAGATTTTGTTTCTTTTACTTAAACGGTTATAAAATGTTTACATTTAGTCGCTGATTTGTTGTAAAAAATATTATTTAAATTATTTTAAAAAAATGGTGGAAGCGCCGGGTTATTGCTGGAATTATTGCCAGCTTCACACACATCTTTTTAATATGTTATGCATGTTTATGCAAATGGTGAAAGCGCCGGGCAATTCCTGAATATTTTTTAATTAATATGCTGTGTATGTTTCCACAAATGGTGGATGCGCCGGGCGATTTAACACATTGACGGACACTTGTGTCTATAGCCCTCAAAGCGAAGTTCACTATGCGGCATAACGGCAATGGCCGTTTAAAACGAAAGGGTCGTTTTTGGACACTGCACAAATGTGCATTTACCGGCATACAAGTAGAAGCTGCACTGTGTCCTGAACCATGTTTTGAAACATAACATACCGAAAATAATGTGTAATAATTATAATATTTTTTTGTCATTTATTTATTTTTGTCTGATTATAAACTAACATTTCGTGTAAAACTCCCGAAAATACCTTTTTTGCGTACAAAAAATTGCTGATTTGGGTCATTCATATTACATAATTTTTTATCTATATTTATTTATTATCACTTGAAGATAGGAATAAGCCGCTTGCATTTTGTTTTCACAATGAACTGTTTGGGATTGATAAATAAATATTTTGATGCGTATTATTTTTATTTTGTCGTAATTTGTGATTGGTAATTTGCCTTTTTTATACATATGTTTTGTAATCTTTTTAGAGCGTCACACTTTTCTTATAAAATTTTTTAATATATAATTATAATTGTAATTTGGAAATGGAGATTCCGTTAATAAAGTAAATTGAAAATTGAAATTAAGCCTGTCATTTACGTTTTTAATTTGTTATAGCCGCCATGGTCCCATTACTTAGTGTCTAGAATCCGCTGGCGCTATGACGGTTATAGGCGCAACCTAATTAAAGATGCTGAATTAATCAAAATTAAGTTTATTTAAGCAGAAAAAGTAAAACTATACTTCTAATAATCTAAAAATTACAAAAACATATAGTGTTAATTTTCGAACTTCACTTGTTCCTACTGTCCATCAATGTGTTAAGGTTGCGGTTTAGTGAAAAGAGATAGCTATATAGTAAAATGGAAATAATCGTTTGAAAGTAGAGCTATTCTTTTGGATTTCATAATATGAATGTGTATTTACATTTTTTATCTACCAAGTATAAAGTATCAGTCTAAATAAAAAATAAATCGTTAATTTTCGTGTATTACCTCAATTTACTAGTTCAAGTTAGAAAAGAAAATTGTAAGATATAATGAAATTAATAAGTCATGTCTGCTAAGTTATTTGAATGCAGAATTTAGTTAAATCCTTTAAATTTTCATTGCACAAGTTTTTATTAGCAAAAATTTAATTTAAAATTTGCTATAAATTTGATGAATTTTCATTCTGTTTCATAATTATTTTTCACAGAAACTAAACATTAAAATAATTTTTCATTCATCTGATGAAATTCCTGCTTATTTTAATGTATAATACAATATTGTTCATCAAATTAGTAATTGCCCATATTTGTATAGCTATCTCTTTCTTCTAAACCGCACCCTGGATGGATGCGTCGAGAGATTCCTAAGACTTTTTTTTAATACATTATACACATTTCTATAAATGGTGGATGCGCCGGGCAATCCCACTTTTTTTAAAATCTCAATTAATTCCACCAACACGCGCAAAACAAAAATGGAAAAACAAGATCGATAGATTCCTCGCGTGTCAGCATGCTATATTAATTCCGGCTTGAACTTAACGTGGGGATTTAGAGGGGTTTGCGGGGGGGAGGATCGTGGAGTGAATACTTATAAATTCGCGCCGGCCTTGGCCTAACTAATCGCATAATTTAATTTATTAATTAACCGCGGAACGAAAATAAAAAAAATCGATGGGAATTATCGCGACAAAAAAAGGAAATAAAAAGCGAAATGTAAAGACGGCGCGCGGAATGTTCGCCGATCCGGAACAAAGAGTGCACGCATTCATATGCGAGCGTTGTCGCGAAATGGAAAAAAGTGTATAACTTAATTAACTTTTAATTACAAGCACTTGTGTGTATAAATCATGCAATTTTATATGAAAATAAATCAACAAACCTATTTTTTTGATTAATTCTTGGAATTGTAAATTCTAATGTAACTATCGATAATGAGTACTTCGTACTTGAAATGTACATCTAGTGTATTAATAAAAGGAAGTAAAGAATTTTAATTTCCATCTATATTATTATACAACACTTCATATTACTCAAAATAAGTTATAGGTTGTTCCATTTAAAAAAAAAACACAAGTTTATCCAATTTACGCGTTGTAAATCATGCAATTTTAAATGAAAATAAATCAACAAACCATTTTTTTATATATATATGACATCTTTATTGAAACTTTTATACAATTTAGTTATAATACAATATTTAAATTAATACGAACAAAATGGCTATTGATCATTGGTCTTTCAGTCGGAAGTCCCTACCTTTATGTTATGTCAATCGATCAGTCGTTGATGATTGATGAGATGAATGAATATATTGTTGATTTGGGATATTAGAATTTAGGAGGAATATTTAGATTTCGTTTTATGCAAAGTTGATTTAATAAGTCTTAGGATGTTGGGATTTTTTTTATGTATATACATAATCTTTATTAACAAACGTAATATAACACCTACTTATAAAATTTTACAATACATGCTGTAAGAGTTTGCCAATTAGCTAACGACCAGTGGTCTCTCTGCCTGATTTTTTTTGTTCATTAAATTTTCATTTTTTTTCCTAAAATCTTAAATTCGAATATAAGTAATATATAGGGTGTTCCTTTTCAAAAAAAGCGGGGTGTTCAATTTACATAGATAATTGGGTAAACTTGCATTTTTTTATATATATTCAAAATTAAAATCAATATATATATATATATATATATATATAATCTACAATCCCCATCTACCATAATGGTGGTGTAGGGGTTAAAATCAATAAATAATTCTTATATTCTACAAATTGTGTTTTTGTTTATTTTATTTTTTATTGTTGCTTTTATTTAGCAAATTTTGGGCCACACCGAAGACGCTCTGAGCGACGTGCTGAACCATTTCTATTTCGTCTCGGCCCACATCATCTCTGATAAACCGCAAGGGAAATGGGGCGTAACGGAGGAGCGTTTCACGTCCTTGTGTTACGCAGGACACTTACCGGGATATACTATGAATTACAACCACCACGGGCTCGTCTTTTCCATAAACACCCTCAGCGCAGCCCAGTTATATTCAGGAAAAACACGTACGTATTAATTAATAACCTTTTCAGAAAATTGAATAAAAAAAATATCAAAACAAAATAAACCTTAATATTTTATATTTGTTTTCTTTAAGTAAAAAACCGTCAGTACCTTTAATTACAAGTGAAATCATTCGTACCGCGATTAACGAAACATGCAGTAAACCAAGAAACCACAATTTTTAATTAAAAATTATAAATCATAATACCCGGAAAGGTAGCCCAAGCGACATCTATTGTCTAATTTCAAGTGGCATATTATTATTATTGAAAATTATTGTTGTCTACTTTTATTTTTTCTAGCGAGACATTTTATTACAAGAGCGTTGTTATCAGCCGAGAATTTCGAACAGGCTCAGAAAATCCTGAGGGATCCTGGCTGTGGCGCAGGCGACGGTTGCTCAGTAAACATGACGTTCCTTCAGCAAGACGGCGACAGGCTCTTCCACAACGCCGAAATGGCACCCGCGGGAAAACTCTCAGAATCACAACTCAACATTCTAACAGTCAGCCCTGGAGAACACATCATCCATTGCAACAAGTAAGCCACAATAGTTCAGTTAAAGACAATTATTTTTAACTAATCTTAAATTTAACAATAGTTCATTATTTTTGCTTAATCTTGAGTTTAAGATTATTTTAGCTCACTATTTGAATCTAATCTTAAATTTAATTATACTATAGCTCACTGTTATTGCCTAATCTAGCGTTAAATATTACTGTGACTCGCAATTTTTGCCTAAACTTTAGTTAGGCTTTACACCAATTCACTGTTGTCTAATCTTGAGTTTAACTTTTCACTGTTGTCTAATCTCGAGCTTAAAATTACTGTAGCTCATAATTTTTATCTAATCTTGAGTTTAATTTTACTATAGTTCACACTGTCATAGTCTAATCTTGAATTTAAGATAACTGTTGACGCCACGCCCACCCTTAGTGGACGTTGGGCCCACCCGGGCCATAAACCCCCACCCGGGGTTTCTTATATTTAATTTAGTGTTAAGTAGTTTGTAGGAAATAAAGAAAGTCAAGCAACAGACGTCAACGAGTAAACATGTTAGTGTTATTATTCAAAACATCCCCTCAAGTTGAATATTACAATAACTGTGACTCGCAATTTTTGCCTAAACTTGAGTTTAGCTTTACACAAGTTCACTGTTGTTGGCTAATCTCCAGTTTAAAATTACTGTAGCTCACTATTTTTGTCTAAACGTGAGTTTAACTTTACCCCGAATTCACTGTTCTTGACTAAAATCAAGATTAATATTACTGTAGTTGATCGTTCCTGTCTAATTTCGAGTTTAACTTCGCCTCATTATTTTTTCTTTCTTGATTTTAACATTATCTTGACTCACTTTTATTACCTGGGTTTAAATTTAAAGTCATGTCATCAAAAAATAATTTTAATGCCTATTTTTGAATAATTTTGAGTCTAAAATTAAATAAATAAATCAAAATTAGACAGCAAAAAAAGGGTTAAAATGATACCCTTTTTGCTGTCTAATTTTGATTTAAAAATCATTGTAATTCATTTTTGTTGCTAATTTTTTACTTTAAAATCACTATAGATCACTACTTCTCACTATTTTTTTTTAGTCCAAGATCACTATAACTTATTTTTTTGTCTAATTTTTACTTTAAAATCACTGTCACTAATTTTTGTTGCCTAATTTTGTATCTAAGATCGCTATAATTCGATACTAATCACTATTTTTGAATCTAAGATAACCACTATTTTTGAGTCTAAAATAAATACAAACTCGTTTTGCTGCCTAATTTTAAGTTTAAGATCACCACAATTCGCTACTAATCACTTTTTTTTATATAAGATCAATACAAGCCTCTTTTAATGCCTAATTCAGACTTTAAAATCACTGTAACTCATTTTTGTTGCCTAATTTTGAGTTTATGATCGCTGTAATTCGCTACTCATCACTATTTTTGAGTCTAAGATCACTATAACCCCACTTTGATGCCTAATTTTGGTTTAATATCATTTCCATTCATTTTAGATGCTTATTTTTAAGTTCAGATCGCTATAATTCACTACTCATCACTATTTTTGAGTCCAAAATCACTTTAATTTTCTTTTGATGCATAATTTTGAGTTTAAAATCACTGTAACTCATTTTTGTTGCCTAATTTTGAGTTTAATATACCTATAATTTATTATTTACCACTATTTTTGAGCTTAAAATCACTATAACTCCCTTTTTGCTGCCTAATTTTGACTTTAAGATCATTGTAATTCATTTTAGATGCCTACTTTTAAGTTTAAGGTCACTATAACTCGCTCCTCATCACTATTTTTATGTCTAAGATCACTATAAGCCCCTTTTGATGCCTAATTTTGACAGTAAAATCACTGTAACTCATATGTATTGCCCACTTTTGAGTTTAAAATCGCATTAATACACTATTCATCACCATTTTTTTAACCTAAGGTCACTATAACCTTTTTTTGCTGCTTAATTTTGACTCTAGGATCATTGCAATTCATTTTAGACGCCTTATTTTAAGTTTCGGTTCGTTATAACTCGCTGCTCATCACTATTTTTGAGTCCAAAATCACTATAACTCCCTCTTGATGCCTAATTTTGACAGTAAAATCACTGTAACTCATTTTTATTGCCCACTTTTGAGTTTAAAATCGCCCTAACACACTAGTCATCACTATTTTTTAATCTAAGATCACTATAACCTCTTTTTCCCGCTTAATTTTGACTCTAAGATCATTGCAATTCATTTTATACGCCTTATTTTAAGTTTCGGTTAACTATAACTCGCTACTCATCACTATTTTTGAGTCTAAGATCACTATAACCCCCTTCTGATGCCTAATTTTGACTTTATAATTACTGTAACTCATTTTAGATGCTTAATTTTAAGTTTAATATCGCTATAATTCACTAACCATCACTATTTTTGAGTCCAAAATCACTATAACTCCCTTTTGATGCATAATTTTGACTTTAAAATCACTGTAACTCATTTTTGGTGCTTAATTTTGAGTTTAAGATCACTGTAAATTGCCTCTCAAGATTATTTTCAAGTCTAAGATCACTACAACTCATTTTTATTGCCTATTTTTTAGTCTAAAATTACTATAGCTAAATTTTGCTGCCTAATTTTTAGTCCAAGTTCAGTATAACTCAATCTTGTCGCATATTAGTGTTTAAAATCACTGTAATTCGCTGTCTTTTTCTGATTTGAGGTATAAAATGACTATTACTCATTTGTATTGCATAATTTCGAAATTAAGATCACTATAATTCTCAGTTTAAAAAAAATATTGGTCACTATCGTTGTCTAAATTTAATTCTAAAATCCATATAGCCTGCTAGTCTTGTCTTATATTTTGTTTATGATCACTATAACTCCATTTTGTTGTGCTATTTTTACTCTAAAATCATTATAAGTTACTTTTATGCCTAATTTTGATTGTACGATCAATATACCTCGCTAATGATTCAAATTTTTAAGTTTGAGGTCACTATAACTCACTCTTATTACCTAATTTTGAGTTTAAGTCGACTATAACTCAGTAATCCCTAGTCCTGTGAATCTGTTATGTATTAATTTGTTTTGTTGGAGATATTCAAGAATCCCATCAAGCTGCTATTTACTAATTTTGTTTTGTAGATATTTAAGAATGCAGATTCCGCAAGTCGAAGCCCTGATCATAGATTCCAGCGACGCGAGGATGACCGCACTCAAGAGCTACCCCCCGCCGATCTGCAAGAGTGATGTGGTCGAAATGCTGAGCGACCAGAGCAGCACGGAATACAGGGTGTTCCAGGACTTCGGCCCCGAGGATTTCGTCAAGACGATCGCCGTCGGTGCGTAATTAAAATCATTCAATAAAACACAGTTACTTGATAGTTTGGGTCATAAACAGGACAAGTTTGCCTTCGTTTAGTGGACAAAACAACAATTCTCAGACATCTACCTTGCAGACCAAAATTGTTAACGATACCACTTGTAAATTAGGCAATTGTGCTTTCCGATTAGGCGCTAGATGGCGCTTAATGCTATTTTTCAAATTATACAGATTTAAAAACATAAAAAAATGTTTTAAAAAATAAATGAAAACGATTAGTTTTCATTTATTTTTTAAAACTTATGTGGATTAAACAAGGCTCTATTCTTATAAGATCCCTTTAGTTTAGTTCACATGAAATTTGAAATTATTAAATGATGAAAATTTACTTAAAATAAATTGCTTTTGTAATTTCAGGGATTTTCGATTGCAATGAGCGAACGATGAGCCTGTACGCTGATAATCCGAAAAGCAACGAGCCCTTGGTGGTGCTTCCTATACAGCTGAAGAAGAAAGAGAAGAAAATAATCCCCAAGTAGGAATCGTAAAACGCACTTCAAGTGTGTGCATTGATTCAGTCGATTTGTAATCGTTTCATGTGATGTTTAGTCGAGATTAATTTTTCTTAGCGATTTAGTGAAAGAATAATTGTTTAGTAATTACGGAGGCTTCCACTTCGTTGTATGTTATTAATCACAAATAAAACAGAATTTGAAATAAAATTTAAAAAAAAATCGGTTTGTTTCAGTGAAGTTTTACTTTATTCCGAGTAGTTTTTCAAATAATAACTATTATTTGTTGTTTCCTTTCATTAAATAATTTCGACTCAAACCGTTGCAATTCGCAGTAGGGCTGCTATGCAACAACAAATATCTATTGTGTAATCCATGCCCGGCGGGGTAAATGCCCGGGAAGTAGTTGTTTCAATAGATGTTTGTAAAACTTACAGTGTAAGTATTTTTTTGCAGTTGGAAAATTTCAGTTTAATTTCATTGTAATACACAAAACAAAGTGAATGAAATAAAAACAGTATTTTATTTGTGGTTAATTATTTAAATTAATGTTAATAATAATGTGTAATTAATGTGAATCGAAATTAAAATGATTTTAAAAATAATTTATGTGCGTTTTATTTTTTTGGGGATATAGTGGAAGGTTTTTATTATTATTATATGGTTATCACAAAGGGAGGAAGCGTTGAAGGCCTTTTGTTTGAACAACTATGTAAAAAAACCCTTTATAAAGTTCTTCAAATAAAAATATTCAAAACTGAATTTTCAACATGTTTCTTTTTTTTACTCTTTTTCCTTTTTACCATTAGGTGTAAGGATTTGAATTTTGTTTTCTGTTTCTCTAGCCATATTTTTCTAACCTGTGATAAAGTCTTCATATCTTTCCAGTCTATGTCCTTTCTTTCCTCTTTCTCACGAATTCTGTTATTCCATATTTTTCTTAGAATACCCCTGTAGTTTCTTCCTTGGACTCTTAACTTATATATATATTTTTCTTATTGTTCAGTCTTCCTTCAAGTGGCATACATCTCAACTGTCCTCGTTTCTCAACAAGAGTTTTACTTGCAACAATTTGTTATATTGTTGATTTAATTCGACATAACCCCTTTTTTTCATGGCATGCTTGTTCGTCCCACAAAACTGTAAAACCGTAAAAACAAAAATATTTAATGTTTAAATATTACAAGTATTAATTACAGGATAAAATAAAGTGTAAAACTTTACAGTATTTATTATTAATAATAACAATACTCTTATTTAATATATTCAATTTATTTACATTGCGTATTATAAATCAATAAAAGAAAACCTCCATTTTGTTTTTTTCCCTCTCACTCTTTTTTTTCTATTTGTTGCTTCATTTCCTCCAATTCCAATCGATGTATGTATCAACATTTGAAACCACAATCGGGGGTTGTAAGTGTAACGAAACAACAAATTGGACACACTATCACATTATTATTATATAGTACGAATATTACACACCCCCTCAATTCATCCAAATTAAAAAAAAGATACATTCAAAATTTAAAACAAAAGGACGAATTGGAATCAATCATTGCTGGCCGAAGAGACGTGCTTCTCGCGGAGCTTCTTGTAAGCGATCCGGGGACTCCTCCTGGGGGGTTCGGGGTTTTTCCGCTTCTCGGACTTATCCTTAATGTCCGTGTGCTGGTAGAACCACCGTCCCACCGAACAATCCCACTGAAATAAATTAATATCAAATTAAAGACACTTTTGTATAAAACTTCACAATTTATTGTTGCCTAATGAAGCCAATTGTCACAGTGTCGACAATAAATTGTGAATTTTTATACAGAAGTGCTTTTAATTTAAATTGAAATGAAGTGAAATAAAAATTATTATATTTTTTATAATATTGCTATTGGAAAGTAAATATTCGTCTTACAGAAGATGTATAAATCTCGTTGTTGTAAGGATGCCATGAAACGTCCCTGATGCAAGCCTGGTGTTTCCTTTCATCCCGTTGGACTTTTCCAGTTAAGGCGTCATAAACTGTGCAGTGAGAAAAACGATTAAAAAACAAGTTATTATAAATTGAAAATTAAATTCTGAATATTTTTTTTTTAAATAATTTTTCGTAATTAACTGTCAAAACAAAAAAAATAGATTTTTTACAACCACTACAAAATAAATTTAAAATGGGAGCAGTGCTGTAGATGGGGCTTGGTTAGGAGGTTATAATTAAAGAAACTTACTGACTAATCTTCCTCCTCCGCACCCCGTGTAAATATACCGTTGTCCAGTTGTTTCCAGAGGAGAAAACCTGCATCTTATTAGAGTTCTTGTTATGACGTGGCCCTTGTAGGTCATTATTGAAGTATCTCCTTCCAGTCTGTCTTTGACGTTATACACTAAAAATAAATCAATCTCTTTTTAATTAATTTATTCTGATTTAGTTTAAGATTTGATTTATAAAAATTCATAGAGTTAAAAAAATATAGTGTATTCTGTGAATTGAATTTTTTTATTTAATTGGAATTTATTTGATCAGAATTGAAGATTCTTAACTTTTTTTAATCAATGAAAAATTGTATTACAATGTATAAAGTAGAAATGTCAATATTTATTATTATTTTTATTTGACTTGTGGGGTTGTAGTGGCACTTCGCCTAAAGATATTTTGTGCCTCCCCTTACAAAAATTAATTTAATTTAATTTGTTATCACACAGGATATACCTATCCTTTTGAAGTACCCTAAAAGGTTTTTAATCTTTGTTCGTCAATAGTGGGCAAGTAGTGCTCCAAGAACCTTTGTCTTACACGAGTTAAAGATTAACAAGATTCTTAACTTATTATTATTGATATTACATGATAAAATTGATAAAAATGGTAAGAGAGAAAATAGCACATAAAACCAAGACTTACACTGTTTCGGTACACCCTGCCACCGATAATCCCAGCTCTGCTGCTGGACGACTTTGAGGCTCTTCTTTGCAGCGCGGTCGCTCGAAAAGACGCGGACGTCCCAGAGTTTGATGCTCTGATCCTTGCTGTTGGAAATCAAATGGCGGCCGTCACCTTTTGCGTTTATGAACGTGATGCCGTCTAAGTGTCCAGCAAGAATGCCCACCGGTTTCGGTTCCTTGTCCTCGCCCAGTGTCCGACGGTCCCACACTTTCACCAAACCGTCGTCGCTGCCACTGTAAATTATGTGGGAAGAATCGTCCGCGAAGGCCACGGAATTGATGTCGAATTCATGTCCCTTAATCTAAATGAGGGTGAATGATTAATTATTTTTAAAATTGCAGAAAAAAAAATAATTAAAAAATTATTTGTTTGAGCCATAGAGTTAGAATGACTAGAGAAAGCATGCACTCTTTTATTGACGTCCAAGATACAGTGGAAGGCACAATTTATAAACACAAAGGAACTTTAAATTGTTGACTAATTTCTGGTTATTTATTAGCTCATAACCTCAGGCCCATTGTAGTGCCTTCCATCCTAGTAATAATAATAATAATAATAAAGAGAATTTATTTAGCACTTTTGCTATATTTAAAAAAATCTTATAAAAATTAGCAAGAAAACAATTGGTTTTAACTTGTTAATTGTTGAGGCTTCTACTTTGTTATACATTGTAATTCAATTTTAATAAATGAAACACTTTTTTACTTTGTATACCTCGGATTGATTTTATTGTTGACTATAGTTTCGACAACCTTAACGTGTCATTATCAAAACAAAAGTTTTGTTTTGATAATGTTTCATTTATTAAAATTGAATTGGTTTTAATTTTTCTATTTATTTAGTCTTATATAACATCGTTATATGTTCCTCTCTACTTCTCAGTGTGAGGTGTGGTTTTAATTAATCTCTTAATTAAATCTTTCAGAGTGATGAAAATAAATGATTATTTACTTTTAGTATCCGTGTGTTCCTTTGCCGGTCGAAAATGCACATAACGCCGTCGTTGGCTCCACCGAGGATTTCCCGCCCGTCCGACGAGAACGCCAGGGAAAACACGCAGAACCTCCGGGCGGTGCTCACGAGGTTCAGCGGCTCTTGCTTGTCCGGATCACCGTTCACCGTACACAAGTGCACTGAGGAATTATACAAATTAAATCAAATATTTCCAGGTTATAATAAAAAAATAATATAACAATAATTATTGGCAGAAAGTCCTTATTATTAATATTTCCAGGTTACAATAAATATAATAAATAATGTAATAACAATTATTTGCGGAAAGTCTTTATTATTATTACTTACAGGCCGACGACCATGTTGAGTAAGCGACGTACTGCTGGTCGGGACTGAAAGCGATATCGATGATACTCCAGCCGACGTCCCTCGCCTGAAACGTCTTGAAAGGTTCGAATTTTCCATTGTCTGTATTGTACAACCTTATCATTTGATCTTTAAAAGAGAAACATGTCAAAAAAAAAAAGAGCGAAATCATGTTGAACATTTTTGTGCTTGTAAAATTGAATCCATCATTAATAACAGATTTCAGAATATTAAAATACTTTTGTGGACCAACTCAAAAGTTCAAGCTTTCATTTAAAGTCGGGCAAAAATACAAAAAAAAATACCTTGAGAAGCGGTTGCAAACAATTTCCCGTCCCTGCTGAAAATCCCGCAGAAGACTTTCCCCTCGTAGCACTGCATCCGCTCCATTTCGTTGGGCAGGTAGCAGTTGGTGATCCTGTTCCTGTCCTCTCTGGAGAAGCTGTCGTAACGGTACCGTCCCCTCTGGTGAAATTAATGACAAAAATAAATCAAGAAGAAATATATATTTCAGTTAAAGGGGGGAAACATATTCAATTTAAAATGAAATACCAATTGGAAAACTCGATATTATCCCATGTCGAGAAAAATTCAATAATAACAATAATAATCTTTATTAACAGATTTATACAGAAAGTATATGAAATAAGTAATAAACATTAACAAACTCAAATGTCTGTTAATTGGCTATTGACCAGTGGTCTTTCAGCCTAAAAATTCAATATTATTAGAGATAATTTTGTTTGGCAACTTACACTTTGCTAAACAAAATTATCCCTAATAATTAGTGCTGGGAAAAATCGAGTGAATTTAGTAATCGAGTATTTCTGAATAACAGATTTTAAGTAGGTAAAGTTAATAAATAACAGTAAATTGGAAATAAGTAACACCTTCCAATATTAATATTAGGTATAACATCAAGAAAATTTTCATATACTTCATTTTGCAGTGACAAAAAAGGACTTTGCCCATCTTGAATTTTTCTCAAGGGGAAACAACATTTTCTAAGTTGTCCCGACTCACCTCTCTGTTGAGTATCATCATGGAGATGCTGAAGGGTTTCTTGGGGTTTTCACAGCCTGAATCACGTTTGGTCGTGTTGTAAAACTCGCTGGTCTGCAATTAATTTCATTACTGTTAATTTCAAATGTTACTTCTAATTTAAGTTCATATTTAAGAGGCAGCAAACACGATCACATGAACAGCGGGAATACTCAGTCAGACAAGCCCACAAACTTATTTCATTTCATTGCCTGTTTAAAATGGTGTTTTTATCTCAACACTGAAAAACTGAAATTTGAACACTACAAAGGATTCCATCGCAAATTTATTTGTTATTTTATAACCCATTTGTCTTGTTGTTTTTTATTACAATTTGAGTTTTACTTACATCTAATTTCGAGGTATTCGGTATGTATTTAATTTTTGGGGGTCTCTGACTGAGCCCATCGAAATTATCCTCCGAAATCGGCATTGACCTTCTATTGCTAAAAATAATTAAAACATTTTATTTTGATACAATATTCGATTAAATTTTACACAAAAAGTGAAGGCTTCGACAATTAGTCAATTAAAGTAACCTTCAACATCTTTAAAGATAAAATTGTGCAGTAATTTTCAGCAACTACAATATCAAAATAAGGCAAATACAAGTACACCCGAAAAGGTACTATTCATTACTATATTTATTGATTTATTCATTATACCTTTTCGGGTGTAAGTCATTGAATGGTATTTGTATTGCTTAATATTGACATCACCTCACACTGAGAAGTAGAGAGTAACATATAACGATGTTATATAAGACTAAATAAAATAAAATAATATTGACATTGTAGTCAACTTTAAATATCACAACAGTCATCTATTGTAATCTTAAATTTATTATGCAGCAATAATTATTATTATAAAATCAAAATTAGGTGATAGAAATATTTTTTAGTAACTTTAAAGTCAAAGCTAGGCAATAAGAGAAACTTTGAGTGGCATTATTTATCTTTAATAATGCTCAAAGTTACCATCCTCGTTCCGGGGCGATTATAAATCGGCCCTTAATTCCATACTCACTTTGTGTATCTGTTGATAATCCTCTGGAATAATTGGGCGTAATTGGCGCCCGTGTCGCTGTCGTCTCCCGATGTCGAGCTCGAAAACGACTCATCGTCGACCATCCTCTGTGAGTTGTACGAGCCCATAAATATCCACGAAAGATCCACTAGAAATAAACGAGAATTAATTGAAAGAATAAAAATATCATGGTGTATCAACCAATCTTTCGATTCGATTGAAAGGGAACTCATAATCGCAGTCGTAACAGTGTCTCATTCTCAATCCTCTAACAATAACCCGTACATAAAGTTTTCAACCATTCGTTTATTTTTTCGATTGAATTGAAGGGGAATTTCAACTTGTAGTCGCAACAGCGTCTTATTCTCAATAAATTAGCAATAACCCATATGACAAAAATAAACGAGTAGTTGAAAAGTGTATCGACCAACTGAGAGTGAACTCCGAGTTGCAATTGCAACAGCATCTCATTCTCAAACCGCTCGTTTACAATTACAACACAAATACCTCTTTAACCAAGTGTTCACGTACTTTAATCCTTTCGCATGGCTCGTGTATTCTCTTCTCCCTCACCCCCGGAGACGACTTTATCCCTCAGCAAAGCCTGGCTTATCCTGGAGGTCGCGCAAACAACACGCAAAAACAAAGGTGTTTTATATTTAGAGAAGAAGCGAAAAATCCTCAGGAATCACGAAGAGGAATCGCAGTGCTTTCACAATATCTGAAAATTAACGAAATTATAGCCAGCGACTAACGAAAAACACATGTGTGTTTGTTTTATTTTCTTTTCGTGTAGAAAAAATATGGACTTTTTTTATTATTATTTATCTCGTAATGTCAAAAGTTGAAAATAATTCGCTCAAGATGGCGTTGCTGTTAAAAATAATGACATCTAATAGATTATTATTTGTGTAGATTTTGTTTGTTTCGAAGTTGGCACCACTACGTCATTTTCGGGACGTTCACGCTAGGCGGCGCCACCGGTGATTAAATTTTATTGTTAAGGGTTGGTACCATTGCTGAACGTCACTTCTTCGACATTTGCGCTAGATGGCGTTACAAAAATTAATAGATCAAATATTATATAGATTACATAATTAAAAATATAAGAATCGAGAAAGAAGAAATATTTATAAAGATGGTTGAAATGTTTCACATTGCAGTTTAAATTTAAGAAAATAATTAAGGGTATAGTTTTTTTTATAACATATAAATAATTTATTTTCTTAGAACATTTAATACTTAAATCTGGTAAAAGAAAATATTTCTTTAAAACTTTACACCCAATTTTTAAATTGATAGAATGTTTCAATTGTGTAATAAAAATATGTTCATTTATTCAATTTAAATATTCCTTGAATTAAAAGAATTAATGAATCTTTCTAATTGCTCTACAATTAAAGGCTGACAAAGAGCAATTAGAGATTAATCATTTTGAAATTATTTCTTTTAATTCAAGGAATATTATTGAATAAACATTTTTTTATTACACAATTAAAACATTCCTTCTTTTATCATCAATATAAAATAATTTGTTTGTGAAATTTTAAAGAAATATTTTTTTTTCTAGATTTAAATATTGAACGTTCTAAGAAAATAAATGATAAATATATTTATATATTATAAAAAAAAAAACTTTATACCCTTAAGTGTCGGGTAACTAATAAATAAGGTGAAAAATATCTGATATAAATATTTCGAGATAAGTGAAGATGAAATTAATTAATAAACACTGTTAATAACTTTTTACACCGTTATTTTATAAACATCACATTTAAGTAATTTCGACCACGAAGTGAGTATTCTCAAGCGAGTACAGGTATTTATTTATATAAAGTACTTTTTGGGTTAGAATGAGTTTGTAAGAATTTTATTTAATTTCAAGACAATCATTATAATTTTGTAAAATAAAATAATAATATACAATTAAATCATTTTGTTTGTATATGTTAACCCAAGTAATAATTTATTTAATTTCCTAAAAAAACTGAATAAATTCCACTGTGAAAAAAATGTATTCAATTGTTTACACTTCACAGTAAAGTTTATTCATTTTTTTATTTCACAGTAAAATCTATTCAAATCTTTACTACACAGTGAAACTTGGAATAAAATAAGGTCATTATTACTTCATGCTGAAAACACATTTCGTTTTGAAATTCACGGATTTTCATTTACCTTTGAACTTAATCATATCTCTTAAAACATTACAAAATCTTTAAATTAAATCCTAAGAACATTCAATTGAATATTATGCTTGGTCACACTACCTCAAATAAAATTGTTACATTCAGCTCCACATTAGCACTAGCATACAGGGGTTGTTATTCCTGAAGCTGATCGCACATTCAACCATAAAATTCACACTTTAAATCCCTAATTGTAAAAGATAAATTCCATATATTTTAAATACGACCAAAATGTGCAATCAATTTCAGGAATAAGTATCATAAATACAATTGTTGGACAGTATGTGAGTGTAAAATTTGTTAAAAAAAATATTTACCATAAATTAAAAGGTATTTATATTAGATTATAAAATAAAAAAAGTCTAGTAAATATATAAATAAGTTCTTATTTAAGCTGTAGTGAAACATATTTAAAAGGGCAGAAAGACTTAACTCTGATCGATAGCCTAGACTGATTATATTTATATAAAAACACTTGAGTTTAAATACTAGTTGCACTACACTCTTGATGGAGAATCATATATTAGAATAAGGTGAATACAAATTCTTATGTTCCTATAATTTTATTTTCAGATAAAGGACACATGTTTCAGACTGTGGCTGTGCTGCTGAATAATGGTCTTAGATACCCTATAGGGGCCCTAATGAGCCCTATGGTTATCTGTGCAGCACGTACACCTCCCACAAAATTGTAATTAACATGTATACTTAGATTGTGAGGTTATTACTAATAAGGTAGACCGTAGATGTGTTTCAGTCTACACAGTCCATTATCAAAGGTAAAATGGTCTGTGAATACTGAAACACGTGTGCCAGTTATCTTAATTATGGAACAAGAATTTTTATTCATCTTATTCTAATATACACTTTTTTTTTCACTTTACACTTGAATTTGTTTCACAATTATACAGGTGAAACCTCATGATCATCATTTAAATATTATTTTAAATATGATTCACTGCAAGTTAAGTAAGAATCTTAATTAAACATACAAATGTATCTCAATCTGTAAGAAGATAAAACTATTCTATCAGAAAGAAATAAAGTTGTAAAATTAATTTTACAACATCGTCGTATTTAAAAAAAAAATATATATATATATTTTAATTCTTGGCCTTCTTAGCCTTAGTAGCAGGAGTACTCTTGATAACACGCTTGGCCCTAGTGTTAGGAGTAGATGGTGCAGTGGCGGCCGGTGCTGACTCTTTCTTAATCTCGGCGACTTTCGGTTCTACCTTAACCTCCGGTTCGACTTTCACCTCGGGTTGTGGCTCTTCCTTC